>DWPT01004247.1:0-13459 GCA_018251895.1 Agathymus mariae mariae
TATTACGCTCCTGAGCCGTTCTTTTTATGACGACTTTCTTCAAACCTCAGCTTTGGTCGGTTCATCGAGTCCAAGGTTAAAGCGGTTGCAAGGATACTTGGGGTTCTTGCGAAGGTGCGGCGGTACTTCACATCGAATCAACTTTTAACCCTCTACAGAGCCAAAGTTCGACCTTGTGTGGAGTACTGTTGTCATCTATCAGCATTTGACTCGGTGGAGAGGCGTGAATAGTATAGAACAAATGAAATTTTGCATAGTAGCATTTCCATATTATAAATTTTGTTAAGTTTCTGCTCAAATTGCGCTTCAACTGAGATCTCTTTAACTAGTCGCTAACGAATTGTTGGAGTTCAAACTAACGTCGTTAATCATGAGATCAAAAACGTTTGGATCGATTTGTTTACCTCGTTACGATGTAATTTTTTGCAAATTTATATTTTAATCTTTTTACGATACCCAACGGATATTAGCTTTTATCTATAATGTATTTGAAAGTAAATATTTTATATGTAATTAAAAGTAGGCAGGATACCTCTGAGATTGTATACTTCTAATAGAATACCTAATTGAGATGGTATTTCGGTATTAATATAAGGCAATCGCGCTCTCGTCATATCTCTCGAGAAAGTACCTCGGATAAGTCCAAAAATATTATTCAAGTAAGCAGGTATTATGTTTGGTAGTAAATGCCTATAGATTTTAGATGGATGTTACGTTTGAACCTAGAATTCTTTAGTAAACGCGTTATTTCACTCGACGTTACTTTGCACTGATATTTTTACCGGACTCACACCGGTCATAGTTATTGAAATTTTATTTTCGAAGTCAATGTCACGAATTCTCTATATGAGTATGAGATGTCTATGTTGTATATATTATGCATAATTGTGTAACCGTTCCCAGAGACCTCTGTTAAAAAATGGTGGCACTTTCCACCTTTTTATGTTTTCTACTTTCTATGTCATGTGAGAGACCAAGAGTCGTGGATTTATGACACTATTGAGAACGATAGCTACACTTCCACTACTAGTGAAAGGTGTTTACGAAGGTGGAAAACAGTTGTGGCTAGGGATAATCTCTCACCACACAAAAGTGGTGATCGCTTGATCTCTTATGTCATTTGTAAGTTATCATTAGTCACAAATAAATGTTGAAGGCTTTTGTGCTTTGCAAGACGTTAAACCGCCGGCCTTAGAGGTCTTTAGAAGATACAAGGACTTCGAACTCTTTGGTTAGCTACTAACCCTTTCGCTTAATTGCACAGGAACACAGTGTGATTAAGTTCCAGATTAGGAGACCTCGCGGTGGAAGCCCTAAGAGATGGTCAGATTAATTATTCAAACTTCTGCAGATATCAACCAGCTTGGCGGTACACCAATTGCCAATAATGAAGACAAACTATTCAGTAAGTCTTAGCACCAGAATCACGATTTATACATACGCGCTGAATTATATATGTATAGTTTTGATAGACAAATACCTTCTTGTGTTTAGCCATTGAAGACAATGATCAAGAATTTTTATAAGTTACTACCAAAACTTAAATAAACTGTTTTTTTTTTAATAATTACGTATTTTACTCCTCAGTTAACTTTTTTCAATAATTATTTTTGCGTTTTATGATGTTAATCTCTGTCTCTTATTTGCAGACCTAATATCATGTACCTTAATTCTACCGAACTGGATTTAATTTATTTTTTAATAACTTTTTTAATACAGTACTACTGAACGAGGGAAGGAGATGGTTAATTTTTAACTATAACTCTAAATACAGCAATTTAATAAACTGATTATTAAATTAATGTTTATATTCCCAGCAACGTTAGCTTTGTTAAATATATTTTAAATCTAAATTGTAAACTTTTTCATATAACTAAATAATATAACGTAATTTTTTAGTAAAAAAATATGCCAACCCAAGCGTAAAATTTAATAAAATTATATAACCCAATAACAAAATTACGTAAGCGACGGGTCATTGAGTCACTAAGTTCAAGACGTGTACCGAATTTCAACTTCCATCCAGTACATTCGGATAAATCAGATCTGACCGACCAAGAGGCACATCGAAAAGCAAATGCTCTAATAAGGAATCCGGTTTCTCACCAGTCGAAAGAAAACGAAAACTACATTAAAGTAAATCAAAATTGATTGCTAGAAATATTTTACTAGATTATCAACACTGCGGTGGAAACACAAAACATTCCTCAGTCGCCTATATTGGGAAGTCGTTAAGAGGAAGGTAAATAAATTTGCATAAACATTGTCGTGATTTAACTGTGTTATGAGCCCCAGTCACTTCCGACAGGAGGATCCTGACGGTATTCTCTTCCTTTTCTAAACAAAGTACGTCACGAGCAGGTGACTTTGGTTTTGACTTAAGGCGAGATGGAGCGTCAACCCAAAAGACATACAAAAGCGACAAATATTTACTGTTACGTGACAGCTATTTATAGTCCAACTTGAATCTTGGCCGGGATTACTATCAACAGAGCTTGTGGTTTTCAAACACAACATATAATAAATCGGACAGTGCCGAAATCGAACGCCCGACTCATTGTTTTAAAACGTATTGTGTTCGTTTCTAAAACAAAATACAGCAAAAAACTATCGCACTTTCAGAAGAAAAAGATTTATTCGTTGTTTTACGAAACGTTTGAACGTTTAGAAGTAGATGTAACACCGTGGCAGGTTTTTATCTCTGTCTATGCAGCAAGATATAGAGGGGGCGTTCGTAATATATGGGGAGAAAGCCCGTTTATTAACTCATTCTAACACAAAGAGACTACAGGGCTGGAGGAGATTCGCGACCAGTCCGACTTCCTTATGGTTGAACTTTTAATATGACATGATTATCCAAAATAATATGCTATTTGCCATGCTGAGTTATAACGGAACATACAAACAGACAGATAAAACATTTTACTGCTTTATAGATTTTATATAGCCAATCATCGGCACAATCTCATGTTCTAACCACATATCAATTTTCTTTAATATTTTCATTAAGCCGTTGCTGATTTATCTCGAGACATTACGAAAATCTCAACAGATTTATATAGTGATGTAGATATAGATTATGATGATTAATTTTAACACGGAAATATGTACGAAACTCCTATCTTGCTAATATATACGGGCCTCAATTTCAGAGTTCAGATTGCAATGCCAGTCATATGATAATCTGCGATTACAAAGTTTCAAAGTAACAATAAGTTCACTAGGAATTGTGCACCGAATAAATGTATATTTTATCTGTCCGTTGTTTTTTCAAAACCAGAAACCGTCACTGGTTAATGATAAACACATATCGATTGAGAAACATGATTCATTTACAAATAATAAACGTATCAGAGAGTTATAACTCTTATAACGAGATATGTAGTTATTACAAGGAGTTATTACTCTTCTATATCAGGTGATTAAAACAATTCTCGTGTATATCCCATATATCAAAGTTTTTGATGTAGATAAATTTTGACGTGTCCGTGACGTCACAAAGAAAATTTTTGACGTGTCCTTTGGTGGTCTTCTCGGAGCGCTGAGACATGGTCTTTTTCAAAAAGGGTAAATAGAGTATAGAATAATAGATTTTCCTGGAGTTCCAGATGAACACAGCCAATGCTGACTATATAAAATTATTGGTAAAAGCAGTTTTTCTCCTGTTCAGAGAGACACACATTTTGTTTCATACTATGTAGTTTCTTTCTTGTTCCATTAGTTTTCTAGTTCTGCTGTCCGGAGTGATTTGATTTATAGAGAGTTTTATTTATATTTCTATTTAATAACAATCAATATAACTAAACCTTAGTTTATTATATTCATTTGTATATTATTTAAAAACTCGATAATTATTATTGAATGCAGATTTAATATAAAAATATGTTAAATCTGTGACGTGTGGCAGGATTGCAATACTTTAAATACTATTTTTCGACATTGACTTAAATTCGCAACAACGTGGAATGGTCGTGGCGTATCGTTTCTGTTATTTATGTACAGAAGATTTGGGTCGAGAAATACAGACTTGAAATAGCAAATGAGTAATATTCCATGCTTAAAGCATCGAAACACGACCAAAGATACTGAATAAACGCAAGGAAATATTTAAATTCGAGATTCCTCCATATTGCAACGACCAGTTCAGTAGAGCAATAACAATTTAAATCGCGCCAAATTAGCCATTTGCGGGAGTCCACCACAGGTAATAAAAAGTATTGGTATAACCTGTATCCAACTGTTGTCGTATGTAACTGGCCGGTGAATTCTGACGCTGAACAGCTATGTTCTTTCAAATAATTCGAGCTACACTTTCAGTTCAGCCAGTGTCAACTGAGCTTTTGAGGGGGATAGACGTGCGTCGATACAAAGACTACAGCGTCCGTAGCAATGCGTTCCAAATTCGAACTCTCTTTCGATTAATGAATACAGCAATGAACTAATTTTTTCTTTAATAAAATTAAAAAAGTTTTTTCGTGTTTTGTGGCAGTGTTGTTTTCAAGATGTTTTGGAAGGAAATTATTTTCTTTCCGGTGCTACTATTCTTTTTTAAAGGTAAGATAATTATCGATGTTTGGATTAATGTTTTATGTGAAATTATTTTTTTCCACTTTTTGATAAATGTATATCAGGATTGCATAATAAAGCCAGGTTTGCGTGAAGCAAATTTGTACAAATCTCTTGGATTATTTGATCTGTAATAAATGTTGGACGGAAATATGTATAATTTGAAATCATAATTACAATTTTATTTATTATTAAAATAATTCTTTGAACTAAATGTCATTTAATATCAATGAACCTTAGTGTTTTTTTGAACTTTTTAACGTAAATTAAAGAGCAAAAAAAAATTTATATGTGTACTTCTCAGTATCGTTTAGAATTTTTTTAATTGAACAGTATTTGCTATTTATCAATAAATCTAGTAGTTTATTTTTAATAATAAATTATTTAATAATTATTTAGATGTTTATCTGGTTTTTTATTATAAACTAGTAAACTGCCCTCTCTTTGCTTCGGAAAAACTATGCCTTACGCCAAGAAATAGTGCCTATATAATTTTAAATTATTTCATAAATTTTTTATTTGGACGGATTCCGATGAAACAAAGTTTTAAGTGACGCTTACTGCAATACATCAGTGAAAACCAGAACGATTTCCATTAAGCCGTTTCTAAGATGAGCAGGAACAAACGCACAGTCAAACAGACAAAAATTCTAACAACTATTGTTTTATGTTCTATTGCGTTACTAAAGGTCTGTAATAATGTTTTTTTTTCTCATATATCGTTCTTGTACAGAAAGCAATCAGTTACAATTTTATTATAAGATAGATTAAGGAATCAATACGTCAATCAAAGTCAATCAAAAGACGCTACGTTTGTACAAAGGAGACTTCCTTAGAGTGGTTTTTATTTATAATTTATTTTCGTATATTTATAATTTATTTTTCCTTTGATGTTGATTAAGAAAGTCAATTACATTAATATTTGTTTTTACGACGTTGCACATTTTAGAACATGTACGGTAGTGTTAGGTAATATTATACATACATACATAGTTGATATGTAGCCTAAGTCCGTTCGGAATAATGTGCCTCTCAAATGGTGAAATATTCTTTCAAATAATTGCCACGGTTCCGGAGATTAGGTACTCCCAGTATACACACAAACTCACAAAATTCGCACTCTCTCTTTATGACATTAGTACAGTAATCATTAAAATCTTTACATGGTTCAGTTTATTTATCAGTTTAAGATAATAATATACTCTGACCGTACTTCAGTGCTAAAAATACTGTCATTATTGTTGAAGTGAAATAAATGTTCTTACAATAATAATGATATAGATGATAGTAGCAGTGATGGCCCAATGGTTTGGTCATCGTCACTCGGGTTCTTCAAATTGTCTACTAACAAAGTTATTATCACTCGATAACAAGGTTATTGTCACTTAAAGTTGTTCATACTTATGATATGGGAGTCTTCAAGAGGATAGTGAATAGGCTATCTTAAATTAGTGCGTTCAACATTTAAGACTTCATCACCACTTACCATCAGGTGGGATTGTCGTCGAGCGTTGACTTGTTTAAGTGACAAACAAATTCTGCACATTTTAAAGTACTCCATAATGTTTTTAAAAGTGTGTGAAGTCGGTCAACCGGCACTTGCCAGCGTGATGACTATGGCCATAACCCCGCTCATTGTGTAAGAAGACCCAAGCCCAGCAGTGGGACAATTATGGGTTGTAAATAGAAATAAAATTTTAAAAATATGCAATCTTTTTATTAAATTTCAATATGAAAAATATTGTCGACGAAAAAGTATTTTCGTGATATATAGTTTTCAGTATGTTTCAAAAATAAAACTTAATACATATAATTTTCTTTTTCGAAAAGGATAATTTTACAAAAGTAAATTAACCAATTGATTATTCAATTATTTTTTTCTGGAAGGGATGAGATTTGCCATGTAGTGGCTCTCTATATTTAGTCAGTGGCGTTGTTGCCCTACCCGGCCATTAGGTATACATTAACAGATAATTTAAATCGTACACCTTTAAGTCCAATAATTTAATTATATAACATTCATACATTAATTTAAAATGATTTTTAATAGTAAACTTCACAACCTTCGCTTCGGAAAAAGTACGCCTTACGCTAAGAAATAGGATCTACATTATTTTAAGGGCCTTTATTAACGCAACAAAACCCAAAACAATAGTTGCTAGAATTTGAGTCTGTCTGTTTTTCTGCCCGTGTGTTCGCGATAATCTCAGAAACGGCTTAACTGATTTCGTTATGGCTTTCACTAATATACTGCAGTAAGCATCATGTAATATTCAAGTTTGATTTATTGCAATAGGTTCATAAATAAAAAAGTTATAAATTAATATGTTTCTAATATATAGAACGAGTCCTAAAACAATTCAGCGAGGGCGGTTTACTGGTAGTATAATAAATGTTTTTGCATGAGTTTAGATGTTTGTGATATCTCCTTTAAATATGTCCTTGTTACCTTAAATACGATAAACCTAACTACAGTAATATTGAGGGTGTGAGCACACTTCTTAATTGTAAGTCAATTCATGAAGTACAGATAATATAATAAACTTCAAAGTCGGTAATAACTGGTGACATTAACACCACGAGCTCTTTTTAATGTCGCCATAGTTTGTTTTAACGGGTCTTAATACAAAAACTTTCCGGAGCTGATAAACTCCGCCTAGTTTAAACTTAATGCAGCCAAGAAAAGTTTCAGCTGCAAAATGTAATAACAGAGAGAGAAGACCAATGCGGCTGCAGATAATACATTTTATGTTGGTGATATACAATACATTTTGTCTCCTTATCATCTCTCTTCGGGTGTAAGGGACTTCAGTCTTTGAGTGCAAGTACAAGTGAGTGTATTAAGTACGGAATAAGATAAGTTATGGCACCAGTATGCACTTTAAAACTTTGGGATTAGTGCTTGGTCAAAAGACAATATTTAATAAAATTGACATGTTAACGTACCCTTCGAAATATGGAAACACTCTTAAAACTTTTAGTTGTGTTCTCTATTGCTAAAGCTTCATGCGTGTTTTGGATGAGTATCCCAATTTCAGGATTGTTGAAGATAAAAATAATAAAACAAGCTATACTCGTGTACTAAATTTGTACCGAATTTAATTCTTGCCACAACTTTTGAACTTTCATATAACTCTCCACCACACTCAATGTTCCTCAACTCGAAGGGTCGCTTGAAAAAAACTTCCAGTGACAAATCAGAATTGGATCTTTCCTGGATATTACTTAGAGAAAACGTTAGAACGAAAATCATATCAAGGATTTAATAAATAATCGGTTGGTTGGTTTGTTGTAGTGTTTGAGGTTTTTCATTGTAGTACTATAAATAAACAAGTTTTTACACATAGAACCTTGAAAATCAAGTTTAAAATCAAGTTTTTTTGTGCAACATGTTTTTTTTATTGTATTTTTTTTATGGTTTATAAATTTTTCTACTTATCAGAACCTTTACAAAGTGACATAAATTTGATTTAGTGATGACAAAATTAGTTACTGTATAAAAAACATTATTGCAATGAACATTTTATCTATTTAGTCACAAATGCATTTCTAAGGTAATTATGCAAGGGCTGAACTGGTATTAGATATATTTATTGGTATAGGTTAAGGTAAGGTTAGCCTCGTGTAGCTCGTTAGATGCGACACTCTCCGCAAGCCAAGGGTCTTTAGTCGCTGTCCGGAACAGTTATTTATATGACAGATGGAAGAATTTGCTTTCGGGCCCCGATTGTATATGACATCTTAATTGTGTACGGCCACGGAACCCGTGACACGGCGTATCTTGATACTTACACGTAAAATGGATGTTTGTATATAATCTGTTAAATTATTATCTAAACTAATATATCAGGAACTATTACTCACAGGGAAAAGGATATTCCTAACACAAGGTCATTAAACTATTTTTTTAAATTCAATAATCGATAAACGAACGAACGGGTCGCCTGATCGTAATTGATCATTAGATCCGTCACACCAAAGGTAGCACAGACGCGTTGCCAGCCAATATGTGTACGAGAAAGCCCCGTATATATTAATATTGAAGAAAAGTACTGTTATTATTTTTATTATATATAAGCTAATCGCCATCGCATCGCTTCAAATAAACTGCGCGTTGCGCTTAGAAATAGCACGTGCACTGTTTTAGGAGTGAGTTTCTCACGTTCTAATAATCAGAAATTACAATATTATTTTATAACTTTTTTATTTTTGGACGGATTGCAATGAAATTAACTTTAAATATTAAATGATGCTTTCTGCAATACATTAGTGAAAACCATATGGAATCGGTTAAGATGTTTCTGCGATAAGCGTGAACACACACTCACACAAACAGACAGACACCAATTCTAGCAACTTTTGTTTTGAGCCTAATAACACGGTTTCTTCATTTGCAGAAAACCAGTTTGAATTTTATTATATGTGTTGATATAGGCCCAAAGATAATAAAAAGACCTTGGTACTCACGTAGAGACAGACATGTTACTAATAATTTTATTATCAATATCAATGACCCCATAGTTCTGACGACAGTGACCCTGACTGCCGAGCGAGGAGGGTTCGTTTTCCAGCCGGAGAAGATATTCACGTAACGGTTTAATGTTTAAATGTGGATGATGGATGTTTGTGATGCCATCCACATCACACGGAATCCTAGTGCATAAAATAAGTTTATGCTTGACAACAGTCCAACCTGATGGCAAGTGGGGATGAACACTTCATACGTAGTAGGGAACACCGCCGCGGGCAAGTTATTCCAGTCCGTTACAATCCATATAACTAACGACGCAAACCGTGTGGTCCGTATAGGCGGGACGTTCGCTACGTAATGATGGATACCCGCCGCGCGTCGAGTACTTCAATGAAGGACCCGTGATGGGGGAATTATTTCGAACAATTCCTACGCACAATCGGTGTATTATGTTACTCCACTATGCGTCGCTGTCGGTGATTGGCTAGATAGTTCAACAAAACCGGACGGACGGCTCATGTTTACCACATGCTCTGAAATCGCAGACAACCGACCATGTTATTTTTGCCCTACACACTATGAAATAATGCAAAGGTGTGTTGATAAAACTCTTGATATTTTACGATGATCGATATTCATTCTTAGTGATGATAAAATTTCATGTTTGTTAATGACTTGCAATACTTATCTTACCCAATAACGGTGAGGTGGAGACACCATTTATCAAAAGGCTTTTTTTAAAGGCTAATTCATCTTTAATATGTTTTACACTTTTTTCACATAAAAGCTCCAAGCTAACACGACAGATAAACTATACAGCGTAATGTAAACGAAATCTGTTATCTGATTTCACGTTCGAACTGTGGCCCACTGTGAGCTTGCTGTCAATCAGTGGTCGACTATATGTTTAGTGGGAACGCAACCAGCAATTAATTTAACCATCCAACACTTCGAAACTTTGGCATATTAAATTATTGCCCCTACTATAGAACTACGTACAGTCTGACGTTGCTCTAATGGGGTCTCTGTGGATATTCATCAAGGCTCAAATTTCGCATTAGCTTCGCTTGCATGCAGTCACAAAGTTTAAGACATTCTGCTAGAAGCATATACTGCAGCTGCTTCCGTCGCTTTGCTCTGAAGCGTTGGGAACTCGCTTTTGACAATGAATTATAAACCAAAACTTGAATTGACCAAGCCTTTGCCTATGTACATGTAAATAATTTTGAATGAATCTAACATATAAATATTAATATTATATAGCTTCCTAACTTGTTGTGAAAAATAGAACCCTTACTGGACGACTTGCCTGTCAGTCTGTCGTATAGGGTTTTCTTCGAATCTTAATAGTTTACGTCTAATGACGAATAAAGTTTACTTTAGTGAACATGTTTCTACATGTCTACTTTATTGACCTAATGTCATATGAGTATTCCATAACAAATATTGCTAAGTTACTTAGGCAGCAAAAAGGAAAATGAAAAAACTTTTGCTAAGCGTCTCGTGTGTGATAATAAATGAAAAAAGCTCGTCGTTGCAAGTCTCCTAAAGTGGTACGTACGGTATTGATAAAACCGTCAGGGTAGGAAGGTGGAGTTCGGCTTTAAGTGTATGCAGCTCTGTAATATCCAGACTGAGGAGTTATAACTGAATATATGAAGTGCAATGAAAGAAGCAGCTTGATATTCACGATAGTAATTGAATATCAGAATATGCTTACACCTCATTATTTAAATATACAGTACTCCTTATAAACGGCATTGTAAAATTGTAAAATCTTATTCAAAACAGTCAACATGGAGTTTCATGATATGTTTAGCAAAGCTTGCGTGACATACGAACTGGAAATAATTTATGGATAAGGTATTTTGATATTTTACCATTTACTTCAACACAACACTGTAGGCCTAGATAACAGTTAGCAGTAATTAAGCCGTGTCAAAAGGCTTCGGGCAGCATAGAAAGTTTCGAATCTCTGGGTCACCACTTACTCCTTCAATAATACAGACGTATCGTTGTGAACGGGGATCGTACGGGCCAGGTCTACGTATAAATAAATAAACGTTTACACACACCCTCGCACTAGGGTTTCCTATGTTGCGGGTGGCGTGGACATACACGAATATGACATTACAAACACCCATGTCTGCCCCGGCCGGGAATCGAACCCGGAACAACTCGCTCGGCAGGCTGGGTCACTACCAACTGGGCTCTGCGTTTGTCGTATGGCGCATAGTTTAATTTTCCTTTGTGATTATATAAGATCATTTAATAACTCTGTAGCCTAATTAGTGGGAGCACTGCCAGTTGAAGAAGCTAGCTTGAGACAGTGTTTGTGACAGAAACATTTTGCATGTATTTTTAGAGTATACATCTTAATAATCGATTTATATCCCCTGATGTGGAAAGTTTATGAGTAGTGAAATTTTGTCGAGCGTTAACTAGAATGCGTTATTTTTTTCTGCGTGTCTATCCATTTTTTAAAAGATTCGAGTCAAGAATTGTGTTTTGTATGTTCTGTTAAATGAATTGGTATAAAACATCTAACTTTCTTGGATTTATACAACAGTAAACACTAATTCCATCGCGGAAGTTTCATTTTTCTTGAAATTCAGGCTTAGGTATCCGATCCTGAGATGACTACACCAAATTGTATTGTAAGTTGTTTTATATTCTGACTTTAAAGAACTTTATCTTTAATGTTACCTTTTACGAAGAAAACAAAATACTTTTCAATACTATACGAAGCATATCGGAATAAATTACTCGAGCCTACGTATGCGAACGTTGATAAATAAAATGTCAATAGTAGTGATGTAATTCGCGAAACGTAGCGTACTGTACGAATCTCTTTAATTAACGACATGTCTATATTATACACCTATAATTAAATAGGTCGGAACTTCGCAAACTACTTTAATCAAAATGTCTTCTAAGATATAGAGGCAATATTCATAAAATTCAACGAACTAAAATAGCAGGAGAATCATATGAAGCGAATGTGAAATTTCACATGTCTCCGCTCCATTTATATTATGTAATAATAGAGAAACTTCGGCAAAGATTTCTTTTAGAACCATTTTATTCTTTCACACATTTATGTAAGTAAAATAAAGTGCTCAGCGTGCTTAGGACGGTTTTATTTTACGAAACGATTCAAGAATCATACTGCACATGTTATCACAGGTAACAATAACAGTAATTTGATATTAAATTAGATTGATAAGAAATTTAAAAAAATAAGATATAGTTTTCAATAGCCAATTACAGAATAGACAGGTCATCTAATGATAAGCGGTGATCGCTGCCACAATTATCATGTATCGTTAAAGGCATTAGGAAAAAGTAATCGGCAAAAGAAGCGAGGAATCCGCTTATTAACAGTATCTCAGACAATAAAACAGGAACACGTTAATACATGTCACGATTGATTCCAGAGGAAGAGTGGTAGTTAGCAGAGTAGCAGATCAGTGCCACCACAGTACTAGCGAATAATAATAGATAAGATAACGCAGAATTGCCTCCAATAGAAAAAATTTGGCGCCATTGCAAGTTCGTTGCTTAGCAGGGTGCACCACATCTTACGAAATTGAGTCTTACCCAAGGTGAAAGAAAGCTCTAAACCTCAAAGATCTCACAGATTATTGTTGTGTGATTAAAACATAGAGAGTGAGATTTCGTTGTGAGATATTGCCAAATTGTAATTAGTGATATAAAATGAAAATATATATCAGTTAAAAAGTAAACTTGGGTAGATGACGATTCACATGTCCACGCAGATGTGATACCAGCTCAGCACTTTCCATCAGATCTCAGCAGATAGTGGGCAGTGACTCCGTTTTTAAGATTGTTTGCTATCAATTTTTATTATCTGAGGCGGGAGAAAGAATTTGACATAAAACCAGACCGGTGACGGGGAGTCGCTAATACGACACATTGTCACATACGAAAAGATTTTTCCAACAAATCTACCAAAGGGATAAAGTTAGAATAACATCTGAAATGTTGCTAATTGGTTTATTCGATAGTTGGTAATATTAGTTTTTGTTAAAAAAGTAATGTATTTAATACAATGATTTATTCAAAATTACAATAATTTTACATTAGTACACGTAGTAGTGCAGAAAGTACGATAAAGTTAACTCAATTGCAAGAGATACTTGCGTTACTTACAGATTAGATGATCCTTTTAATTTTTATGCTTACTACAATCCCACCTAATTTTAAGTGGCGATGTGGAACTATCCAATGATAAAACTCACTAAATTGTTGTAAGCTTACTCGCATTTGACATGAAGATATTTACATTATAAGCGAGCGAGAACGCCGATGCGAGCATACAATTTGTGGTGATACGAATAATAATGATAGTACGAATAATATCAATAACAAATAATATAATATGAATGATGAAACAAAGCG
>DWPT01004248.1:0-13458 GCA_018251895.1 Agathymus mariae mariae
CTCATTTCCTGGCCGACAACGCATCAGTGATACCTTTGGTCTTGCTGATGTCCATGGCCGACGATGACCACTTACCATCAGGTGGCTCGTCTGCTCGTTTGTCGGCTATTACCATAAAAAAAAAAAAACATTGTACGTACGTTAAGTTTTCAGTCTTTTGATTTTATAGAGTTTAATAAAAAAAAAATAGAAAAATCTACCTAGCATCAAGACTGATTTGATCAAATTGACGTCCAATATTGCTTTTATTTTATACGATAGACTGATTTATCAACCTTTTACCTTGTAAATTTATGTCTTTTCAATTAGTCATAGATAACAGGAACTTTATTCCCTGTTACAGTAAAATTATTAGATTATTGGTTTTAGGAACAAAGGTACCGGATTTCATGCGCGAAACTAAATTCATGTACATTTTACATTATTAGCTGTAAAGAGAACTCTCAAGGGTTCCTACTTCGTTTGCACTTATAATTTATAGGTATATCTGAAATTAATTGAAACTTATTTCGGTGAATGAAAACATCGTAATTATACCTAAAGTAATCTATAATTTTCGCAAAGGTGTGTGAAGTCTGCCAATTCGATTTGGCCAGCGTGTCGAAATTTAAATCCCCACATTTATAACACCCAAATTACTTCTCAAATAGTGAGTTTAGACCCAAACCCGCAGAAGAATAATTAAGTCATGATGAATGCCCGGTAGGTTATCTCATGAACAAACTTATCTTTTTAATTACCAGATACTACTGGTCTGATATAACATTTTTACACAATTAAAACATTAATTACAAATAAATTTAACTTGAATCGTTTTGATTTGTGACACAATATTTTGAGCATCACATAAATTACAGTTATATTTAGCATAGCGATATATACTTGTTATGGGTGCAGTCTGTCAGTGCTTAGTAGATAAATTATATCTTATAATTACAATAAACAAAGATAATTTAGACAGATAACTTAAAACCGATGACACTCAAAAGTTTACGCAAGAAGTTAAGTTAGTTAAATTTTTACAGATTTACAATCAATTAACTCCCTAATAACGGATAAATATTTCTTACTTTATTCATAAAAATGTAACAATGATATATTTCTTGAGGCGTTTTTTCTTTTTTAACAAGAAGTCCACAAAAGAACAAACGGACCATCTGATGGTAAGTGACCACGACTGACAATCTACCCGTGACACAAAAGGTATCACCAACGCGTTGCCAGCTAAGATGAAAACAGGTTCTATTATTTCTAAAATTGTGTCTATTATTAATTATGTATTTTATAAACGTAAATTTATTGTGTAAAAATAGCTTGGTTGAAAATTATTCCGCATTCATATTCATATTATTGTAAATAATGGATGTATATATTTAATTTTCAGGTAGATACTCGTAAGGTGGATCGCCCATGTCAATATTTGTTTAGGTCTGGTTGTTGTGTATTTATGTTGTCTCTGAACGCATACAGGACGAAATTATACGAGCTTTCGAGGAGGGAATTTATTTAAGTTACTTAACGAGCGAAATAATTACTGCCTATATTTTAATAACAAGGCTTTTGTAAACTGTTTTAAAGCAGTGTGTTTGGGAAATGACAAAGTATCGTGCTATATTATGTGTTATATTATGGGATCCTACGATCCTGCGGAATGATTATGATTTTCCCACTATCGTACAACTAAGAAGCCCTAAAGTTCAAATAATACGGAACATAAGTCTACATCCATGCTTTACAGGAAAACCTTGTCATTACATTTTTTGATTTTTATAAACATTTGATTTTTACCTTCTAACACAGCTTGTATCAACCGACGGACAGTTAACACTTGTTTTATGTTAGGTTATCTTTTTTTGAATAAAGTACCTGGCTGGCACGGCACATATTGAGATGAAACGTATTCCTGAATACGCTCGCCGTACAGAGCACTATTCCGCGCGACATTGATTAGCATTTGATATGTTTTATGTAATTGAAAATGAGCATAAAATAGCATCCCTAGATAAAGGCTTCATTTACTTGGAACAAAAACTTTTGCCTGACTGTCGTCTTTCGTGAAATGTGCACTCGAGGGATTTATGTGCTCTTTTGTGAACGTAAATTATACTCGCTCTCCTCCTTAGTCCCCTCTCTTTAGGCGAAAATACAGCAATGCGCCGTTGAAATTCAGCCTGATATAACTGTTTTGAAAAGCCTTAAATAGTTAGAGGCTGAAATTTTAACATCAAAATATATAATTTTAAAATATAAAATCAAATCTATTTGTAGTCGTTCGTCATTACGAGTGCTTGAATAAAACAAAGTTTTTATTTGTCTTCCTAGTTGCTTCACATTTATGATTTTGGTAGGTATATACTGAATGTAGCATCAATTATCACTAGTGGCAAAAAATTCCCGAGTGCGCTTCCTTAATTCGGAATATGCAAAGCGGTCGTTGCTTTTTGTTATCGTTAGATATCAGTCATTAACAGCTATCACAAGCCTTCAAGCTACATTAAAGCTTCATTAATCCCTAAAGGCACATGTGTTGCAATAATGTGAGATTATTTAATCAAGATATAGGTCGATGCTGTAAATAATAATATCGGCGGCTGTAAAATTTAGGCATAAAGTTTTACAAGCGAGCTACATTTGCTCGATTATTTTCGTAACGTCCACATCGAATCTAAAGCTGAAAAATATAGATAATAACACGACAGGAAAATGGCTAGGTTTTGTTTACTCATTACGCGGCATTGTGCCAGAAAATGTATATTTATGTATGTATGTTTATTTATTATTTGAAAATAAAGTATTGTTTGAACAACTACTTGTGGGACACGGCAACATCGTTCTCAATTTTAATAATATTAAATAAAATATAAACTTGTCTGCTTTATTTTTTTGTGTTAGTTTGATGAATATATATGTAATGTATGATTAGAACTTTTATGTGGTCACAATATTTTTAAATATTTTTTTAGAAATATATGAGTTATGTTAAAAATAATTAAAACTAAATGAGATAGCAAAAGATAAAGACTGATCCTTGTGGCCGTATTATGTAAAAGCTAAAAAATTATTGTGTAAAAGTACGTGTAGCTCAGCGTATTTACGTTCACACGCCAAATAAAACTACTGTCTAAACTGGGACACGGTGTTCTATCATAGTCCCTATAAGTCGCGCTCATTGACTCACATTATGAGTCGTTCTAAGATAGACAACCTCTCTGATAAATAATTAAAAGTGCCGCAATGCACTTTAAAAAGACTTATATTTTTATGATCGTTACATTAATATAAATAAATTTACTCCAATCAGCTAGAACTTAGGTATTTATTTGAGAATTTACAAATGCGATTTATTATGTTTTGTAAAAAACATAATTATTTTTACGTTATTATTAGGTACTCAATATTATATATGAATCATTTTAGACGTGAATCATTGTTATTGTTTGTGTTTTAAACTATAAGTAACTAACTAAGCTTGCACAAGGCGCAAGGTATCACCTGATAGTAAGACTAATTGTGATCTCACGAGAAGTTAATGACAACTCTCTGTGATGGCCGATACACAGTCTTGTACTAATATACATATAAAAAAAAACTCATTTGGACATTGACTTTTAAGACAAAAAAGTTTTTTTTTTAATTAACCTTAAAAAAATTAAAAAATCCCGTTACTTCAAGTGATTAAACAATTTAAAATTATTATTATATTAACACGGTCAAATACAAAATTGTAAATATGTGACTTTTATACGACAAAGTATTAAATTCTCTGTCTCATTTGTTTGATTTAAGAGTTCAAAAAGCTTTGGACGTTGCGCTCGCGACCTTGAGATGGCCAGCTGCTCGTGTCTCAGCGAGCGGATAAAATAAAGCATATAAAGTATAAAATTAATTTGTAAGCGCTTTATACTGGTTCAAATGGGTAATACGAATTTCACTGGGTAATACTATGAAAATGTGTACTCCAATAGTGAGAAGAAAAGATGTATCTTATTTTTTTCTCTTATAACACACCCTCACGTAAGGTGTGAGAGAGAGAGAGAGATTGAAATAAGGTATTCCTAATAGTTAAATATAAAGCGCTAATTTACATTTCTTGTCGTGTTGGCCGTTGGCATGTTGACACATGCAATTTGTACAGAGTGTAACTCGTATAAAACAATGCTACCAAAAAACTACCACCTATATTTTTCATCATGAAGTGAAAATTAAATTCTTATACGCTTATAAATAAAAATAAATCTTAATCTTGTAAGATTCAAATTGAGTTTTAAACAACAATATTTATTTAAAGAATCCTTCAGCAAAATTTCAAATTTATGTTGCTAGTTCTTTCAGTGTACGTTACAAAAGTCTTGTTTTGTGTAATGTATTAATGAATAAGATCTATATCTTATATATAATTTGCGGTCACACGTTTAATCAACAGAATACAAAAGGCTAGAATAACTAACAAAAGTATACAGGTATCCAATTTCAGGAATTACGTCAGCGTTTCATTCAAATATAAACTATTTAAGAAGCGTGACTCCATCGTGTCTACCGGTCATTTGCAAGGGTTGCCAATTTTATTTATTAAAAAATAAAATAACTTTAAAAATTGTTTGTTTATTGACTTTTATTCACTATATCAATCATATTTTATAAAAAGCTAATAAGCCCGCCTGACAGATGATACATTATCTTTTTTTATTACAATGTTATCTAGAAATATACGTTTTGACATATTAAGGGCCGCACCGCCATCTATCGGCCTACATATGGCCCATTGTTTCATTAAAACAAATATGTTTTAGACATATGAAGTTAGATAATCTGTAACAAACTCATCAATAAAATGTAGATGTAGTTGTTTCCGTAAATATCGAAGGAGCTATACTCGGAGAAGATTCGTTAATATAATTATATGAATACTTGTAACGGGCATATTGCCAGTTTTAATATAGTGAATAGGTTCTCTGACAGTGGGGGCTTTAAACCTGAGATTGTTTGCTAGGCAGATAAGGTGCGTATAGTGCCGTATCAAATTTGCAACTTACATCTCATGTTTGCTTGTACGTTCCATCATTCATTGCTCATCTCATTATTTTTTTATTTCTCGTGTGTCTGGCCATTGCTATAGTTTCCACAGTATTAACTGTTTTTGCTAGAATGCATTTATTATGCCAACCTTTGTATCCTTCTTGTTACAGCCTTGAACTGTGCGAAAGGGCACTGCACTCGGCGACAAACCGAAGTGCCACTTATTATGTTTCAAGTCCATTGAAATACGAATGTTTTCATTTTGAAATTCACGATCGGAATCAAAGGCCCAAAGCAAAACGCTTTAAATTTATAGAATAATTTGCGATGATTTAGACAAATGCTTTTGGAATGTTGTTTTGAATAAAATTTAGTAATTTGACAATGGAGCGATGTGACAACCTAGTACCCTCACAACAATATTTGGCGACTTGAAGACAACCTTAACAACAGGGGCGGAACTTATATGTTCCACGAAGCAGTTTATCGGCTTGTCAATAAAGTTCTTGATTAAATGTTAACAGTACCATTATTTACATATAATTTATTTCGTTAATTTTTTTATGTTTTATTCTTCGAGAAACTACGTTAACATAATCGTGGCCATACGGACTCTAAACCGACTCAAACGCTGTATGGCCAAAACCAACCTCGGTAAAAAAAAACAAACTACTCGTATAATACTACTGAAGCTCGAGTTTGCACCTTGCGTACCTCTGAGATCTATTAAATCTCTCAGACATTCAGGTACACCTCATAGCGAAAATTAATTAGTATAATATATATAATATTTATAATTTAAATAAATGATTATATTATATTGTAGTGTGCATACCTAATTTCTTCTCTCCCATTAACTGTCCACTCCTAGGTCTGTTGGGAGACATTTCTTATAGAAATATAAAATAGAAATAAGCAGTGCGTATTGTATAAAATGTATTCTATAATTTAATTATGTAATTAAAGTACTTATATTAGTTAATATAGTGTATTCCATTGTTTATTTAAGCGCAAAGCGTCAACCGTGTATATGACTGTATTTGTGATTTTATGATAATATTTTTGAACAGTTTGAAATGCACATCCACAATCCAAAATATATGCTATTTTAAGATTACAAAAAGAATTGTGATCGGAAAATAAAAAGAACATTTCAGTGAGATTTTCAAACAAGTATTACGAGACGCACGTTGGCAGTTTCAGATAAAAAAGATAGGTAAGTATAGTTGGCCTTGACAGTGACTGTTGCTAGAGCGACAATCATTCGAAAAAGTTTTTAACAAGCTATTTAGCATTGGTCGTGATCCAATGTCAAGGTTTGTAATAAATAACGCTGGGCTTGGCTTTAATAATTTTAAATTGGACCAATATTGTATCATAAGTAAAATACGACTATTCTTTAACTTTTGTCATAAATTCTTTTACATTAAATCTTACGAATAATTTGTAATTTTGTGCAGAAAGTGCCAGTATTTGACAGCTAATTTATTTGTAAAATTCATTTTATTATCTGTTTATAATTCACTGGCTACCGACATTATTAATACGTTTTTCATCATCCGTGTGTTAATTTGTTATGATAAAGTTAATGGCCCACAATAATACATGCAGCCAAGAACGCTTTTTCGTTCGATATTTTAAGATATAATAATAAAATAAATATAGTTTGTGTGACATAGGGATTGTGCGGCTTTTCATTACTGAAAGATTTTTAGAATCAATTCAACAAAGAAAATTATCTCTTTATGATATTAACGTAGAATTTTTGTCAGGCAAATTTAAGTTTCATAGGAGTAATACAACAGAGAGCAAAAAGTTTGTATATAGTTATATACCACAATTATTGCACAGATAGTTGTTTTGATAGTGTCAACTTGACGTCTTGGGCAATTAAAAGTTCATTAAAAGCGTTCATTTTTTAGTCTTTTTAACTTGAAATCTTGCCATCGTCTCGATCTGAATTTCCTTAAACATCTTCTCCATCATTTTAATTTGCTTTTAATTTAATAAAATATTAAATCTGCGCTGAGTTATGTCGTCTTCCAAGCTCAAATCAAATCTTCTTTATTTTACCCATAACATGTTTTTATTTTATTTTAAGCATATCGTCATAACTTACGTTTAATGAAGCTATAAATATGACGTCCTACGCAGTAGGTGTTTCCCTGATTTATTTCATGTTATATTTTCTATTAAATTATTACCGTAGTCGATTTGTTACACTGTTAATAATTATTGTTAATCTTATTATTTATTATGGTTTTTTATGATAATATTTACCGCTGATAATTTCGAACGGTATATTATAGTTAATTATTAAATAATTAACGTTATTATAATCTCACTGCCAGAAGCAGCGGTGTGTTTCTTTCTGTGTATCTGATGTTTCATATTCAGTCTACAATTTTTTTATATCATATTCACATTTTTCTGAAATATCTCTAATTGTTTATAACGCAACGAGACTGTTGCAGTCTTGAGTCATATCAATTATAAAGTTCATGTTTTTAATTTTCATATGTAAGCAACTATATGATCTCACATTTATTACCCACTTCGGAATCACTGCGTCTTTTTCCGAATCGATTTTGTTATTTAAAATATCAAATCATTTTAAAACACAAAATTACTGTGGTAACGGTAAAAAAATATTTAGTAATCACATCTAATTACAAACACAAAATAACTTTAACGACAATTTCTAGACATACATTCAAAAAACCGCCTGAACCTAAGTAATGTACGTATTCAAAGTGTAATCAATTATTCAAAGATTAAATAATTTGGAATCTAATCCATAGTAGAGAATGTGAATTTGAAATTCAAAATCAAAATAATTTGTTCATACATTTATATTTGTAAATACACTTATGCACGTTATTTTTTGCTTCTAATACCGTACTTCGAAATTATCAAACATTTTAGGAATAAGCCGCGAAGTTCGATCTTTGTCAGATCCTTTAACACCTGTCAGAGACGCTATTATACTAATTTACAAGGGTTTTCACCGCTATTACCTACTCTCGGTAGACTCAAATGACAACGTCTCACTCTACCTCTTTTTCATTATACTTAAATTTTACTTACTTTCTTTTTAGGCGTTAATACTTTAGTTGTACTACTACGTAAACTTGGCACATTCCCTGTGATGCGGATGGTGTACACCACGTAAGGAGATGACACATAAGGAGACGTTACAAATAGTCATGACCGAAGAAAAAATATGCATCTATCCCGTACATGTTTGTTGTGGTCGGAAATTGAATCTTTTTTTTTTTGTTTTCAAGAAGGAAACCTCCAAAAGGTACCCGGTAGAGTAGGAGCAACGCTGGGTTATGTGCAGTTTTTACTTAAACCCCCCGGTGACCTTCCTCAGCGCTAAGTAGAGGACTCTGGAATATTGATAGAAATACAACAGGCGTCTTCCAAGCACGGTGCCCTCGTCGGGCACTGCCCGAGAGAGATGTCCTGTCCCGCACCCTCCGACCTTAACGACGATACGCGGCCTCACATACCGTCGTCCTTCCCAGGGTCGCTAGCCGAATGGTTCGAGCTCCCACTCTTACTGCTCGCAACCCCGGAACTCCCCTTTTAGTCGCCTCTTATGTCAGGCACGGGATACCGTAGGTCGTATTCTGGTCCCGAGTTACAAAGACACGGGAATTGAACCTGGGGTCCCTAGTGCGACAGGCTGTGTCACCAGCCAGCCGTAAGACGTGATGTAGGGCGGATCAATTAGCCAAGACTTAATTGAAAAAACGTCTTTGCTCGTGCGAGATGAACGTATCGCAATGACGCGTTTTTACAGGAGTAACAAACGAGCTTATACGCGCCGAAATTACTGCATTTGTAATCATACTTAGGCTCCGTCAAAGCGTGTGTGGATTTGACAGCTGTGAATTATTAATTAATATAAATTATAAATACATTAGCACTCATATATTTAGTACACGCAGTACACAAACACAGTCTGTGTTGCGGGTACATTGGACGTGAATAATTGACGTAACAAATAGTCGCGACCTGGACTACATAACATTTTTTTTACGTTTACACATTCACACCTCCGCACTAGGACTCCCTGTGTTGCGGGTGGCATGGCCTAACAGAAATATGACGTTACAAGCACCCATGACCCGAGAACGAACATTTATTTGTCACATAAATATCTACCTCGGCCGTGAATCAAACCCGGCACCCTCGCTCGGTAAGCAGTCACTACCAACTGGGCTAATGTCGTCCGCCATTGTCCGCAAAACTTTCACTTTGGTGTACGTAGCCCCCCATAAAACTATTTACTGCAATACTACGTATTATCAAATAATCGTTAATTTTAAAGGCTACTGTCATTACCTTTCGTATCTGTCAGTTATTAAGTCTATTCGTAATTACGGAATAATTTACGTAGTAATTAGGAAATACAGTTAATTACATTAACGAGACTTTGGCTTAATAAACAGACGATATTACGACATTAACGTTGCTTTTGTATGGTTACCTTGGCTCATTAATATTACTGATTCATTAAAGTAATAACCTATTCGAGTGATTAGTAAATATTATAAGATGAAAATAAATATTGTGAGCTTACATTTGGAATAGTCACTACAGAATTCTGATAGCATGTGCATTTGAATTTGAATTTCCGGGAATTTGAATTTAAAGGTTATCGATGAAATGATTTTAGTATCATAAAAAATAAAAAATTCGTCAATAAATAATGACAATACATCGCTTGGTGTTTTTATAAACACTGAAAACCATTACGTGTAGGCACTATCATCGTGTGAATTCCTTAGTAATAAATATTTAAAAGATGCACGTCAATCTATTAATAACCCCCACTTTATTATTCAGCAATAGATATAACTCAGATATTACATTAAACAAATCACTGCACAATAAAAAAAATTGATTATAGACCCGTCTTACTTTCACGCTTGTTATCGTGATAATGCGCTAGACCGCGTTGTCCCGTTATACCTGACTTTGTTTTGGTGGGGAACACGACGCTTATTGGTCTAGATCGGGTTTGGTACAAACGTATAGAGGGCGCTACGATATTTTCATGGTAGAAACTGCAAGCACATCAATGATAATTATTGTTAAGTTTTCAAAATAAATTTCCAAACATTTCGATATTCACAGTTGGGACCTTAGTGGCTATAATGTGTACATTAGTGTTGTTACCTTTGAACCTTATCTTTTACAGCTGTGGTTACAACTTAGATTATAAAAATATCAACGCGGTGCCTATACCTAGGAATAAATTAATGACATTCATAATTACCTCCAGGTCCAGTTTGTGGCGGCAACTGCTGCGGACGAGGGCGGGAGATGCGTTTGCAGAACGCTCTCCGGCGGAACGCGGAGGAGTCCGTCGCAGCAGCTACCAGACCCATCGCCGAGCTGTTGCTAGCTACCCGGAGGACTCTTCAAGGTTTGTGACAATTTCAATTATTTCTACATTTGATGAAACATTGAGCCAAATACAGACAGATAAATATATATACCATTCCATTGCGTTCTATATCGTTCATTTAAATTCGAGAACCTGCCTGTAATATAAAAAAGTACGAAACATCCTTATAGATGAATGTATATAAAAATACATCCCTACATAACTTAAAATAATAACGAACTTTTTTCAAAATCATGGTCTGCTTTATTCAGAAAAGGTATCATACTCATTAACTGGACGCTCAATTCAATATCTTACAAACAGTACTTAACCCTTATTATGTGCTAATTTTGAATAAATATTTCAAATACCCAACAGACTTGTTCATTAAACCCTGTGTTACGTCTTCCCTTTACTAAAGTAAAGGCCACCAACACCCAATAGACACACCTATTGGGCATTTACAAAGATTTATTGCTCTAAGTAATGAATAATAAGTCAATACCTAATTTACATTTTAGTTTGTAACTTCATACATACATCATAACATAACGAAAGGTATTCCATGTTTATTAAATTAACGATTAATTTTCTCGAAGTGGATCTAAGGTGGGGTATTAGTGTGAGAATATATTTTGACAGTTAAAAGAAAATTTTAGTAAAATCCCTGTAAACGCAATTAGTGGTAATTCATGGAAGAATTAACACTCTAAACATACTTATTTAAACTAACGCAATTTTCCTGCAAGTAAATCAGATTTTACTACTTTGAAATTAATTTGGAAAGATTAAATAGGACCGGGTTCAATTTAGTGTCCTAAAATAATTAAATAGTTATAAAGGCTGGCGTATAACATTCTGAGATGAAATGTAAATTTCAAACACATGTCAAAATGAACGCGATCGATCGGTGTATCATAAGGGCGCGTGCCGATATGGGTAATTTATTTTACTTCGATATCTAATAAACAGAGCCAAATGTTACCAATCACAGCGCGACCGCAACCGGCCCTACCACAACACGCTTCTCGTTATAGGGTTGTCACATGCGCGTGTACTCTTAAATTATATATAAGTAAAAAATCAGTTTACTTTTTATAATACAATGCTACACTAATAACAAATCTGTACATGTATTATGTATGTATTTTTTATATTAACGAGTACGTATTTTGATGATGAATGTTATTTGTGAAGGACCAGGTTTCTGAAACGAAACGAGGGCGTTTTACTAGCAAGAGCAACTACTTAAACATTTATAAAATCTTACCACAAACATTTTAGACGACAGCTACCGGCAACATAAAAAATCCTAGTGCGGGGGCGTGAGTGTGTATAGTGTTAACATAATCAACAACTTTTCTTTTTCAACTTAAAAGTATTTTTTGTCATCATTTGTTAGTAACATGAAATAAAATGAGTTATATAAACTAGATGGTGTTATGAATAGTGGTGTTAACGTCGGTCTCCCGCACGGCGGTACTCGAACTTGTATTTGAATTCTGTACATAGCAGTTATTTGTGAAATTATGTGCATATTACGAATTAATTATCACTCGCTGTTATATTATAAGAAAACTTGCATAGCTGCATAGCTAGCGTGGCGGACTATAACCTTAATCCGTTTCATTGCGAGTGGAGTCCGGATCCCAGCAGTGGTATAAACCATTGCAAGAAGCAATTATTGCTTCGTATGATGACAATAGCGATATATAACTGTAGTTTTTACACTTAATTAATTAAGTATAATATGTAAAGTTATCGTGGGATTTTTAATCTGTGCAAAGGTTTTATTAAGATTTTAGTCACAGATAACCCTAACTATGCGTACACGTTAAAACAATAAATATTTCGCAGAGAGTTGTAATCCTCAGTACTTGTTGTTTATGAAGCGGGCCGCTTAGAAACACTGCGGCCCTTTATCGTACAACTATTATTCTGTTTTAAACAGCTTAAATAGTGACTTATGTTATGTATTACTGTATGTACATATTTCAATAGTTTGAAAGTTACACTTTTTTATAATAAAAAATAATTTATTCATATTGAGGACATCGTAGAATTTACGACATTTAACACTTGCTTAATTTAAAAAATTCAGACATTTATTAAGACAACGTTCTAAGGTTAAAACGCGGTCTTCACCCTCGTTCTATCCTGCAAATGGAATTAAATTGTACAATGGATGGTTGGACTTACAAGCAAACTAGAATCCTAAATCGCTGGATATTTAGAACGATTTTCTTGGGATGTCTGTGTAAACAGTTATGTACTTTTGATATCTGAAATTTTCTGTTCAGTCTTGTTAAGTATTCCAAAAGGTCTAGGAAATATATCTTAAAAATATAACGGTATGATTTAACTATTTACACCTCACATTACTCATAGGTACGACCCATAGCCCAGTTGGTAGTGACCCTGCCTGCCGAGCAAGTTGTCCCGGATTCGATTCCCGGCCGGAGCACACGTTTATGTGACAGATAAATGTTTGTAGATAGTTTGACAGATAAATCCGCTACATAGGGAATCCTAGTGCGGCGATTTGAATGTGTAAACGTTGATTTATTTATTTATACTATATAGTAGTGTGGTATGAATATATTGTGTTAGTTGTATTTTACTGTATTCTTCTTTATAGTATTTCTAACAAGTTACTCTGTTCGTTGCGAATAAATTGGAAACAATGCTCGGAAAAGGTCTCTAGAAAACTTCTGACTTAGAATGTTCAATAAATTTGATACAATCTCGATCTTCCGATCTTGGGGGATATCTCACTTTCGATGACCTCATGTCCGATTTTAGAAAACATTCGAGCAGCTTTTTTGTAACATTAAATCAATGAAATTACGTTCGTCTACTATAATAATAATAATAATAGTTGTCAATAAAGAATGACTACCAAACATGTACATGATAGTTGTAAATCTTCTGGTCCCTGAGGTAGTCGAAACTGTGTTTCAAGGACCAGCGTCTTCTCCCATACAATGCAACAGTTGTTCAATTTAAGAATGGAATTTAAGAGTAGCTAATTAATTGTAATT
>DWPT01004249.1:0-13456 GCA_018251895.1 Agathymus mariae mariae
CATCCATATTTGTAAGTTCCTCAGCAAGAAATCACACGGTGACTGGATTTAAAAACTGATGTTTTTTCAGAAGCACACCGTCGAACGGAACCAACCATCGTCAAGCGTGACACAGTAGGTCAGCGCGTGCGGGCCGGCGCCGGCGGCGGTGCGCGCGGCGACCCGCAGCGAGTAGTTCCCGGCGCGCAGGCCCGCCACCAGCGTCTCCGTGCCGCCGGCGCGCCGCCGCTCCCACACGCCCTCAGCGGCGTCGACTGCCTGTAACGATGCGCATGTGGCTCTAATGAGCATTTCCTTATCCTAGTGGGTTGTTTCCAAGTAAAGTCTTTTAGGAAACCATTAAATAAATTCAGATTATACTGTTGGCCATCGATTCATTCACATGATCTCGGAATTTAAAGTAAAAAATACTTTGGATATTTTTATGTAATACGTATATAAATATGTGTGGAGCTCATAAATCGACAAAAACTGAATCCTAAAATAATAAAATAGCAGTGTTAGCCTGGTTGTTTGAATGTGGGTCTCCCGCACGGAAGATTCGAGTTTGAATCCTGCATGCACGTCTAATTTACAACGTTTGAAGAAACCGACACATCTGAGAGTTCTCCACACTATTCTTAAAGGTGTGTGAAATCTGCCAACCCACATTGGGCCAGCGTGGCAAACTTTGGTCTGAACGTTTCTCAATACTAGAGGAAACTCGAGTCCAGCAGTGGAACGGCATGAGTTGTAATGATGATGATGAAACAATAAAACGGGAAATACATAAAATGTTTGTTAAAAATGCGATTTAGATCATCGTCTACTTTATAAAAGCGGATTTAATTGTGTAGTACCTGGTAGTTAATCTCGTAGCCGAGCAGCAGACCGCCACGCGCGCCGACGGGCGGCGGCTCCCACCAGACGCGCAGCGACTGCGCCGACAGCGGCTCGCAACGGACGTGCTGCGGCGCGGCCTCGGGGACTGACACACACCAACAACACATACGTCGGTCACCCACATTTGTAAGTGAAGCTTTCGATTATAACGACAACAAACACACCGGCGCGAGCAACTTTCGTTGCGTAGTCAAAATGTCTTTTTGTTTATTTTTAGTAATACGCCACACTACTTGTATATAACGGATACCGTATATAACAGTGCAAGCTTTACACCGTTGAAAACGGTTCAACACTAAACGTTCACTTTTTTTTTCTAGTTCTGCGTGACAGTAGCCGTGCTAGTCAGTTTATAGTAGTAATATGTAACCTAACAAGCGATTACCATCTTCCAAAGTGGTGGTCGCCAGAGGCGGGGAGGCTGGCCCAGCGCCCACGGCGTTAACGGCGCGCACTCGCACCTCGTATCTGGCGTGCGGCCGCAGCGCGGAGAGGAGTGCGCGCGAGGCCGCCCAGCCGGGCACGGTGAGCGCGCGAGACGTGTTGTCGCCGTGACACCACACCGCGTAGCCAACCAGACCGCCGTTCCACGACTCCTGGGGCGGCGACTGCGAGGATACACAAGTTTGAGGAGAAGCCACAGTGAACTGCCGCTCCATTCAATTTCCATTGTACATACTCGTAAGTAGTTCAATGCATTTATTAGATTAGATATGATGTTACTGTATTAATTAAGTACTCTAACTTAAAAGCAGGATGCTATACATTACTGACTGGCGCCCGCACTGCCGACGTCGGTCTGCCGACTGCACTGACACCTTTTGAAATTGATGTCACTGTACTTGCCTGCCATTTAACGAGCAGTTCTCCCGGCGCATCCGTTTGGACCTCAACGTTACGCGGTGGTTCAGATGGGGCTAACAAAACAAATAGATATTAATTATATTAAGTTCAACATTTTCAAAAGTTATAAAATGTTAGATAATTCATTTGTACTATGTCGCTGGGTACAAGTTTTGCGAGACCTATAAATTGGCACTGTAGGGCACGTTTAGGAATTCTTTGAGGTTTTCAAAATAATACTGTATGTAACTAATTATTGTAAAATAATTAAAGATATACGATTAAGGATAGAACGCTGACGCAAAAACTAAGCTGAATAAACTAGACAGAATGGTTTTCTGTTTTGATTTTTTTTCCTTAAAGGAGAAATAATTAGTCGTATCGATAACAATAATGTAATTCACCTTCCTCCAACGTCTGCACGACCACAGATTCAGAATACTCGCTGTGGCCGATGTCGTTGACGGCCGCCAGACGCAGCGCGTACGCAGTCGCCGGCCGCAGGCCGTCTATCCGGTACTCCAGGAGTACGTCTGATTCCGACTCAGATGATTCTAATCTGAAAGCATTTCATTTAGCTATCAAAAATCACCACAAAACAACGTTATTGATATAAGGAGTTCCGCATGCAAGCACAAACCGCACAAACCGCAATGCCGCAACAAAATTGTTTATGCGATTGTGTAACGAATTCTCATTAAGGTATATATTTAATTCTTAATAATAATTTCTTAAAGAATTTGATGTTATAACAATTGACGTAAATTGATGTTTATATCTTTGTATGACAGATTTTACATACACTCATCGCCGATCACCCAGAGAACTCGAATGGAAACGATAGGTATATGTGTGTTGTTTAACGTTGCTCTCCACCACGGACAAACCTCCATAGAGCAAACTTTAAATATTTACTTTTAATATTCCTTGTTGCCAATTATACTTAACATACGAGACATGACCGATCTGTACAAATACCTCTTTACACAGATGTTATATATTAATTTCCTTACAAATTAACCATCCAAAACAACGCACTAGAAAATGGTGCTAGTTCCCTTTTGGAGTTCTCTCAGCTTTGTACACTTTAGTTTAATCCCCAAACTACTTGTGATTGTCGGTAGGCATCTTAGACTACCTGAGTAGCTACCCGCCTATCTCGTTCTAGAATCGATTATAAAACGTTTACTCATAGTCCGGCAACGCGTCGATGATGCTTTTGCCGTAGATGACGTCCAAGGGTGGTGGTGACCGTCTGTTGTGCCTATTTGTCGTTTGCCTGCAAGTTTTTCGGCTATTGAAAAACATCTTACCTATGTGTGACCAAATCGGTCGGCAGTTCCCTGGTCGGCGCATCTGTCCAGTCAGCGGTGCGCTGCCCATCGCCAACTACGCGGTACTGCAGGCGGTACGCTCTCAGCCGCGCATTGCCGTCGTACCCGCGGCGCCACGCCAGCCACGCCGCGCGGCCCTCGCGGCGAAATATTACTAGCCCTCGGGGGGCCTCCGGGAACTCTGTTCAGGAAGTGATATGATAACGTGAATAACAGAAAATATACAGAAATAGTTACTCAGCTGGTATATAACTACAATAAGTTAATGAATGTGATGCTCAATGCATTTAATTAACCATGCCACCGTAACTATTTCCTTGACTTTCAGACTGATGAATTTGCTTTAACTTGAGTCATATTGAGGTCCAGTTCAGCTGTACTTTTATAGAAAAAATATTGTAATAAAATAAGAAGCACGTTTTATGCCGCAGGTTGCAGGCTACGTTAAGTTTAATAATTATATAAAGTACTTAAAAATAAATACGGAAAATCAACCTTGAACAGCCAGATAGATTAGCAGTTCATCTCGTCCATACGCATTCTCAGCACGACAACGATAAACGCCCGAATCTCGTCTTTGCGCGTGCGCTATGCTCAGAGTGGAGCTTGCGCCGTTGTCCGATCGCTTCTCTGATACGGATACCCTGGAAAATAAATATATTTGTAACAAAGCAACCGAAAAATTGAAATGAGTCATTGTATTTTTATAATTAGTAATGAATTTATCATTACAAACCATTTACAGCAATCCTTCATTGTTCCACAGCTGCAGCTCTCTCACAATAATAGAGAATAAGGTTCTAGCCCGGTACGCTGGCGAAACGCGGATTGGTAGACTTTACACCTTTGGGATAATTATGGACTACTCACGTACGCACATTTCTTCACGGTATTTTTCCTCACCGAAGTGATTGATAAAATTTATTTGGAACATGCAGATACTGAAAAATTTGAGTTGTGGGATAGATTGGAACTAGATTCTCCCGAACTGGAGACATTTGAACCACTAAGCGGCCGCTGACGCAGTTTCACTACCATTAGTGAAATATATTTCTGCATCTTTAAAGCGTGTCATTATAAAAGCTGGCCGCTACACATGTGTATAAGTGGAAATGCTGTTCAGGAAACCCACCTGTATGTGGTGAGGTCGAGCATCTGCATGTTGTGCGTCCAAAGCAGCTGGATGGGCGGGTCGCCTCGGGCCGCGCACGCCAGCGACACGGACGAAGTGCGCCGCACGGACATGTTCCGAGAGGAGAACTCGAAGTGCGCAGGCTCTGCTCGAGAAATAAGTTGCTGCCAGTAATATTTTATTTGAAAGAAAAAATATAATTCAAAAGTAATCAAAATGCCAATAATAATAATATACCTACTATATTATTTATTCGTAAAAATATAAAATGGATAGCACTTTATATTTTTACACACTCCATAAACTTCCACCTGGTCACGCACAAGGTGACAGAAGTTATTATGGTCGCAGTCATGTGCGCAGGGGTCGAGGCTATTGGGCAATGGTACTTTGTATCGCTGCACTCACCGTTAACAGAGACAGTGATGACCTTGGTCAGTCCGCGGCCGACGCCGTTGTCAGAGCGGCACATGTACTTGCCCTCGTGCGCGCGCTCGGCCGCCGCCGACGTCAGCGAGCCGTTGCTCAGCACCGACACCGGCACCTCCAGGTGGGAGAGCGGTCTGAAGTCCGTCGAACCCGGTCCTTGAACATCGTTATACATATTTAAAAATCACTCCTTATCAATTAATAACTGTACTGAATTAATTGTGTGTTAATTAATAACTTGTGTCTTTTCTATCGAATTGCTCTATCGCTGCTGATGTCGGACTAAATTTATTAATACTTTACGTGGTTCAGATGGAAACATTTCTTTCGAAATTACGTTATACCATATTTCATACCAATACTTTAAGATTTCATCTGCAACTGCAGCTGACCAAAAAAAGTAAACCATTGCAGAAAAGTTACATTGAGAGTCAAATAGTCTAACTGAGAGAATTGCCCTCTCTTCACTTTAATCTCTCTCCAATCATTGTGTAATAATGATTTTAATTAAATATTATTAACATATACAGATACCTTGTCCCTTTAACCATGTTATTCTTGGCTCTGGATATCCTTTAGTGACGCAATGTGCAAGAATCGGGGTGCCGAGCAGAGCCGACACGTCTTGCGGTTCGTAGACCCAGGACGGTGCCACTGAAATTTTAGTTCATCATTGTTCTAACTCCCACCAAATTGAAACGCATATTGCGGTCTAGAAGTGCATGTCACGTGTGTATTGATATATGTATAATAATATGTTTTTAAATATTATATTAATGACCTACAAATTATTTACTCATTTACAATGTAATAATATAGTAATGAAAATATAAACAATTATTTGGATAAAGGTTAGTAAATTGTATGGTTGACGAACATCATTTTTTCTGAGTACTCGGATATACCTACCTTTGACGGCTAGTCGCGCAGTGTGGTTGACTTCAGCGGCCGAGTTGCTCGCCACGCACGTGTATTCGCCGCTGTGTTTTGATGTCAGGTGCGAGAAGATGAGGAAACTGAACTCATCCAATGATTTCTCTTGAACCTAAAACAAAACGATAACGGCCTAGCACGTCAACAGATAGCACCAGCCGACGACATATATTTATTTTCCGTTATAATGCAGATATCGTTATTGGCAGTACCGGAACAGCTCACACAAGCTACTCAAACAACACTCCCTTACGCGTACAGTGCATTACATAATTACTTATTTTCTCCAATTAAGTGTTTCTCAAGTCTGCATATATAAATCTGACGACATATCAGTGTTCATCGTTAATCGAAATAAATCGATTTACTTGTCGATCATCATGAATTATGGAATTAATTGAATTGTATTATATCATGACATTTTTATACCTGTAAATTGGACGGTATATGCTGTCCATCCTTGAGCCACGAAAAGTAGACGGGCTTGTCTCCTGAGGTGATGCCACATAACACTTGAATCGAGCTGCCTTCGACAAGATCACCGGGAAAACTGAACCCTGCTATTTTTGGTGGATCTATAATCAAATCAATAGATTGGTTCCTCATCAAATTAGGATATCCCCATTTTTATGAATTAATTGCACAGGACCGACATTTAACCAAAATCAACTTTGCGTTTGAACGAAACATACTAGTAAGAACTATAAATTATCATAAAAGAAACATCTTGCAGTTAAAACATGTAACGTTGCGTCGGCGAGTCAGATTTTTAATTATTCTGTAGAGTGTAAGTCTCATGTTCATACATACTTACTTCTCACAAATATTTGAATATCCTTTTGCGCATATTGGCCGGAGGGCGCGGTGACTCGGCAAGAGTAGACGCCGGCGTCGGCGGGGTCGGCCGGCCAGAGCAGCAGCTCGCCGCCCAGCCCCGACAGCGCCCGCCCGCCGGACGACGCCACGTCCAGCCCCCCACGCTGCCACCGGATCTCGCTGGGTGCAAATACGGACACTTTATGTACACTCGCTTACGTTACTACCGATATATTTACTGCGTCAAAGTGAATCAAACTATGTACAATAAATATATGGAGAACTACATAAAATACAAATCGCAGTAATATCCCTGAAATTCCTCATTACGTACAAGTAATGGTCTAGTAAATCTCTACTTCTAGTAATAAATTGATAGGCAAATTTACTCACGACGGTAAGCAACACCAAGATTATTATAATTATGTTTGCGGTCGCGAACATACTGTACAGTTTAAACTGCACATTGTGCAAAAAACATTTTATAATAGAGACATTTGTAGATATTGTTATAATAAATAGAGATATATGGCGCCTGTCATTATACTTAACAACTTCTTCCGGAGTAAACCCTGTGTACGGTGCAACTGTGCATCACTGGGGTCAGCATATACTCGGCTGGCGCGACTCAATTTGTTCGGTTTGATATATGGTCGTGTCTTTCTATTAACAATTTATAACCACTTTGAATGTATTTACATACATCATACAAACAGAACGTTGCCTAGTCAGCTTAATTATCTGTTACATTGGCTGCTAGTTATTCTCTTATACTATTAACATATAATTACTGACAAATATGATAAAAAATTTTAAATAAAAATCCTCCCAATAGCACTAATACAGCACAGGCCCGCTACCAACCACTAATTTAATTCCAAAACCTAGTAAACAAAATAAAAACCAAACTTATAATCTTACTAAACAAATGCACCTCCATCAACCTGATTGGAAATCCGGAATAAGGGCAGTAGATGGTGTTGTTGATGCCGGCCACCACACGCACCGGCCCGATGTTGCGGATGGAAGGCGGACCTGCGTAAATAGAAGACAAATTATAAAAAAAATATATTATTATACATATTTATAGCGAGTAATTTCCGAACAGAAAATATGATAGGTGAACTGTATCACCGAGGGTCTGTTAGAATTAATTTGAGGCACTATATAAATTTACTAAAGAACAGAAACGATATAAAAAAAAATATGAAAAGTTGTCATAATTTTAATGAAATATAATAAAAACCGAGCAGACACCAGGGTTTCCAGCAATGCGGTTCAAAGGAAAAAGTTGCTCCGGTTACTGTTTGATCTTCGGTATTATCACTGTAACACGACACAACATTAAAATTGACAGTCGACTTCGGATAAACGTACGATGATATTTTAATGCGATCGTCCTTACCGTAAACATTGAGTCTGGTGGAGTGCTCGACAGCGCCGCGTGAGTTCTGCGCACGGCACGTGTAGCGCCCGCCGTCCTCCGGGCGGACCGAGCTGATGTTTAAGTAGCTCACCACGTCGCCGTTCGGGTTCATGAACTGGGATATGCTTCTGTAATAACATATCGTGAAGCTAGACCACTAATCGCTGATGAATTCATGGTCAACGACTTGTCGGTTGTCAATGATCGATTGAGTTATATATAACTATAAGTTACCGCCACTGGAAATAATGAATGGGCATTGTATCACAGGTTTTGGATTTGAATGTATACTACACCGAATTATAAAGCCTATAACTACTTTTTTATATAAATTGTACATTGTAAGAGATCATCGAAGGAAAAGTAATCTTACAACACGACCAAGCAAAGACCCTCTGGTTTCAGCCAAAAAATGGATGGTTAATTTGATTATAACAATTTTTGAGTCGAATATAAGAAGCGATACTTTTAAAGGCCCTTTCGCAAGTTCTTACGAGTTTTGGGTAGCTTGGTGCTCCTATCCTATGATTTTAAATATTTTCGTAAAATTTGACAGGATGAATCTCACATTTGCAATTGTTATTATAGTAGTAAGTTACCTTTGTTGCGTATTGTGTTCCTCCATCGGCTGCATGTCCAAGAGCCAGATGAACCTCGGCGGCGGCGAGCCGGACGCCGAGCAGTGGAGAGCTAAGGCAGGTCCGGGGTGAAGGGCCTGCTCGATGAACGTATAGTGAAGCTCTGGGACTGTATCTGAAATCGATGTTATATTTATGAGATGATTTTTGTAACACTTTAGTCATATCAATTTTAAGTAGAAGCTACGTTAGGGAATGTTTGTTACAATCTATTTATATCCCATAGCTGTTCTCGATGTTCTATGGTCAATAAGTATTTCATCAATGAAAAGATTTAAAGTACGTATAAGTTTATTTCTTAAAGACGTTATAAAGTCTGCGAAATATCGGCCTACTAAAAGTGTCAGAAGTTCCAATTTCAAGCCATTGACCTCATCTTATATCAAATATTTAAAAATTTAATTAAGATTGTTTTTTTATGTGTAACCAGTAAATTATTTTGTAAATGATCAGATATTTGAAGAGCAAAACAAAAGATTCGAAGCGAATGGATATAATTTGCTTAAGAACATATACCAGTCTAGAAACAGGCAAATTATATTAAGACAACTGATAAATTTGGCCGTATTGGGACGAACTAGAATACACCCCCAATCCCATGCTGGCAGAACAGGGTGTCGTAAGAGGCGACAGAAACCAGCCTGCTTGGTGGTAGGGCTTCGCATAAAGAATATATTATCACTATTATTATTAAGTTGTTAATATTATTATTGGTATTATTATGTTTCCATGATGCCTGCCTGGCTAGCTACCATCCTCCTGCTTGAGTCAGCCGCCAAACGACTCGTCGTGTTCCGGCTGGGGGCTTGAGAGCCAGTTCTTTCTTTCTCATCAGTGATACCTTTGGTCTTATTGATGTCCATGGGCGACGGTGACTTACCTTACCACTTACCATCAGGTGGCTCGTCTGCTCGTTTGTCGACTATTGTCATTAAAAAAAAGTTACACCGAGTACTACTAGCGAGTGTAACTTTAGTCAATACCAGAGATACAAACTGAGAAGTAGGTGCTGTAATGTGAAATATGATTTCCATCGTTTGATAAATAGAACTCAATTACAATCAAACTCCAAACACTTCATTTATAGTATTTTTATCGTTACGGAGTATAAACAATCGACAACATATTACAACAATTGGAGGTAAAGTGATTACGAAAAAATAATAATTATCGTATGTATTTCACAGAGTGGCAGTGTCCACTCTCGTGAAAAAAATAACTGTTGTCGAACTCACAACTTTGTGTTTCCAGCGTGGAGCCAGTTGTCTATGTACTGTCTTCGCCTATTACTTTTTTCTTTTTTATGTACTAATGCGTGTCGACTTTATTAAATGTATATAGAATTCTAACATAAGACACAGTACCTATCGACGAAATGAATTAAGGGACAGCATAGAGTAAATAAGTAAGATAATTTGTTCACGTCAATGTAAAACTGTCGAAATATTTAAATACAATAGTTAATGAAAAGACGTAAAGCATCCCATTAATCAGCGACGTCAAAACAGAATCCAATCAATGCGGAATTCGGCGCAAACAAAGAGGACGTATGGGGACCGTTCATCACAGTACGGATCGAGTCGGCGAATATATTGTTTTTAACTTGGGACTCGGGTCATTTTCGAGGGAAAACATTCGTCATGGAGATAGTAAAATCGGTTAATATCAAACATTCACTAAACTCTATAATACGTAGAATTATTATGTAAATGTTTTATTTATTTATTAGTTTACAAATTACAGTATTAAACATACGTTTCGGCACTTTCGTTCTTAGTTCTAGTTGGCGGTCCGCGGAGCGTCAAAACGAAGAATACACTATGTATGGAGCTATTCATTACCGGAAATATAAACGTGAAACCCATCATCGATGACGGCGATAGTACAGCCCATCGCATCACCCGGCTTGCAGGTGAGCACGAAGGGTCCGGAGTTATGAGCTGCTGAATTACGAACAGAACGCCGGTGAGAACTTTGTTACGAGCGTTGCGCCGGACGCAGTGACAGGCGATACGTTAGCGTGTGGCTCCAGTGAGGAGAGCGAGCGGCTAGGTTTTTTAGTGGAACACACGTCCAGCGACCTTTTTCTATGTAGTAGTATTAGTTGACAAACGAGCAGACGAGCCGCCTGATGGTAGGTGGCATTGTCAACCATGGACATCAATAACAGCGAAGGCATCACTGCCGCGTTGCGAACCGAAAACGTAGCGCATTATTTCTGGTTTACCGACACTGACCGAAACACGTACGAAAGATTTCACGTTCGGCTTTAGATTGACCCTGGCAGTTAGATAGGCAGGCAAAATACCCCACCATCGCCTTAGTACTGCAGGAATTAAACAGGGTGGTCCAGAGACCAGGGACCTTCAACAGGACGGACCGTTCGCCAGCCTCGGCCGTTGTTTAGCGAGGTGCACCATGAGCAGGGGAGGTTGGCTCGGGCTCGAGGGTGGATGGAGCCTCTTACATCTCAAAGTTAGCATATTTGTTAACTATGTTCGACATAGCTTACTTAGGATACCACCTTCCTGTTTTCACAAAAACTATTCAATTAAACAGGAATACACAGCAGATTAAAAAAATACAATAAATATTTTCGAGCAATTTAGATTATTATTAAAATACGTTAAAATAAATAATAAAAGCTTAGTACGTCATAGCCTCAAGTAGCATGTATACCGTTAGCATTTGTATATACTACGTTACAAACAACTAAGGCCGGAAATCAAATATTTTCTTTTAAAAACATGCCCATCTAAGAATCCTACTCAGATCTATTCGCTCACGCCACATCTATCATGTGAGCTATTTCATCATTATGAATAACATAGGTTTATTTAGTTAGTAACGAAGGTACTTATGAAAAAAAAAAGCCTACAATCTTAGAATATTAGTAGGTCTTTAGTATCACCATTCGCGATGTAGGTATAAAAGGAAACAATCTCATCGAAGCAAATTCACACCGCTCGCAGTCCCTGTACTAGCAATAAGGATCCACTTGTCCATTACCGATCTAACAAAATAACAAGGATATAATCCACATCAATCAATATCTTTTCTCGGGAATCGTAAAAATAACTTATCATTTTTGTTACTTGGGAATCGTAGGTTAGGCTCATTGGAGACCTATTATGTGACCGAATCCTACTTGGCTTGACATTTGAAATGTTTCGATGTTTTTTCCAATTTCACTTTATGACCTTTATGATTTTATAACTTCTATTTTAATCGAATGTTGAACAAAAAAGCCGTGGTGCTTAAATTTAATTATTAACAGACTATTCACTTTGATATGAAAGCTTAGCAAGCTTTTAAATTCTTACTTTCTCTATAAAGAAAATAACAGTATGGAAATTATATTCTAAATATTCATAAGTATTTTGCCGAAAAATACGTCCGGCGGTAGCATTTATTCCATCCATCCAATTAATATGATATATTTTGTTTCACTGGTTGAAATTAATGCTTGAATACTATCCCATATGATGGTAAGTAGCGATGTAGCCTCAGACGGTAAATTATTCACTACTTAAAAAAACTAAGTTGATGTCATGGACATTATAGTTGTAAATGTCATTGTAAGATCGATTCGTATATTTGATAACGCGTCTAATTTTGTAAATCACGCTTACAACCATAATGTGGACGCATAAAACGGAAAGCTGCATGGCCAGAAGTAGCAGATGTGACGGTAACACTATGTTATCTTTTGAAAATACAAAATCATGCCTTTTGAAAATAATCCTTCCTGGAAACTTGTGCCGTGCTGAAGTTGGCTCCGCGCCCACTCGCGACATTAAATCTCCAGCACTATACACGGATTTTTGATTGCATAAAGGCATATAAACAACAATGTCTTGTATAATGTAATTCCATTGAATCACTTTTAACGTTTAACAGTTTTATGATATATTTATTAACAGTATCTGAGGGTTAATTTCATTACCATGAAATTAAATGAATGAATGAAATGAAATGTAATCTGAGCTATGTCGTCTATTATATTGTTATATATGTATACGGATTACAGTCATGAAATATTCAAAGTTGTATACGAACTATTAATAGAGAAGTCTCATTAATTATGTGTCATTTCATTGCAAACTTTCGAAGAGCCAACAAATGGAAAAAATGTCTTGAAATGACGATCCGAAAAACTATGAAATATTCGTTAGATTCTTAGTAAGCTTTAGACCAGTTAAGTCCTGTGGATAGATCAATAGCAACTTATGATAACAAAAGTCAGTATCGTGTAAATTGAAAACGAAATACATGAGCTAAATTTTTAATATTTTGCATTGTTGGTAAAAGCGATCCGAACTAGATTACTTATTTTTGATTAAATGTGGTCTCATAAAACAACAAATTTTTATTTTCAGAAGTTTATTCCTATTCATATGTTTTCAATGTCTCAATGTTGTAGTTACTATTACTGTGAAAGATTAAGTTAATGCTTGGGAAAAAAACTAAATAAAAAATAATTGTATGTTTGGTGAGATGACTGGTGATGACTGGTAGCTCTCGGTAATCGGTTTTAGTAATTTAACATGTTTAATCCGTTGCTCGTTAGCCATGCTCACACTCGACTGGATAAAGTGACGCATTTCTCACACTGGACATTACTGCAGATTAGATCAATACCCGAGCAATGCCGAGCAACAGTGACGCAATCGAATGCACGCGCTCGCTCCAAATGTTATATCTAAACAATCTTCCGTCAAACAATATTTCGCTTATTTTAATTATTATTCGTTGTCAACATTTATTTGAATTGATTCTTTAATTTTGTAACATTTCTAGTTGATTAGGCGATTCAAAGTTATCTTCGTCGCATCTTATCTTTTTGACTCCTACCAGATAATTGCTATTGAAAGAATCTATTGTACAATATCTGAGAGACTGGTGGAAAAATTGAATCCGTGCTTCAGCTAAGGGATAAACCAGTGTTTAAAATTTATCAGATATCACACCAATCACACAAGCTTCTGATTCAAATTAAAAATTATTTAATTATTTAGGTATT
>DWPT01004250.1:0-13456 GCA_018251895.1 Agathymus mariae mariae
CGCGCGAACCCCACACCCATACGCGGGAATAGTCGAACCAGGTATTCCTTCAACCCTTTCTTTCTTTATCCAACACTGTGTAAGCTTGTTGGGAAGAATGTTCTTAGTAGAAAAGATATATCACAGCAGAAATAGAACTTACGGCAAATTGCAAATGTGGAGAGCTCTTTTATTTCTTCTCCTCAATGTACTTGCTTGAAATACCTATCCAAAACTATAGAAGCAAAAATTGACGTGCATAAAAATTTCATCCATTTGTGTACCAAACAACATAGAATACTCACATGCAATGCAAAGCACTCAGCCAACATAATGCCGTAGACCTCACGCTGTCCACCACTACAATGCTCTTGCCACATACTCTTCAATCTGTCGCTCTCTAAACAGCATTTACACCTAGCGATACTTCCTGGTACTTTATTTTTCTGGAAACAGAACATTCCAATAGTTATATAAACTAAGGGGAATATATATGTATAGTCAGTATGGTTTATACATAATTAACATTAATTTGGAAAAATAGCAACAATCATGCTGTAAGACATCCTGTTTCACATGAGAGAAGGAAAAACTCTTATGAGCATTTTTGAATTAAAACATTCCTGGCCCAAGCTGGCCATTGTACAACATACTCAAAGATTGGTCTATTTGTAACTGTTCAGTTGGACATAAGCTAATAAGTAATAACCATTAACATCAACAGTGAACCACAGATTGGACAAAACAGATATTATTGTGTTAATATATGTTAATTGGTTAAATCATTCATATAAACGGAAGCTAAAGATGGGTGTGGAAACTGAATCAAAGTATAAACTCTCGGGTCTTTTAACAGTTGTTTTTACAGAGTAATACAGCAATCGCAACGCTTAATAATCTTGTTCTTTATTATTTTAGTACTTTAACAAATGCTGTAAAACCAACCTGTGTAACCGCAGACAGTATAGCTATACATAAACTGTCATTACAGTCTTGTGAGTCATTATTGTATGTATGTACATCGCCATGTCCATTATCGTTATGCTTTTCAAAATCCTGATTATTTCTTGTACACTGAGTATTACTTGATTTACATATCGCTTTGTCTAGATCAGAGGATTTTCTAAAAGGCTGCAATCATAAGTAATATAGTCGACAAGCAACACCAAGAGACAAGTGTTATTTTGAGATAGAAATATTTTAACTTTTAATTAAGCTGTTAATTAGGTACGGAGAAAGCGTCTTTTACATTGCAAGTCGAAGCCAATGTCACATGCCATGGCAATCGTCACATAAATAAGTACACTTACCGGCGAACAAAAACTTGGAATAACATTTTGTTTTAACCGAATAACTTTGTTTTTTACTACGAAGTCCTCATTCTTAAAATGTAATGGACAAATCCTTTTGTACTTCACATTGCCTGTTACTTGAGTCGCCTCTATCCACTTTGTTTTTAACTTTTCATCTGATGGAAAACTGATAGAATATAATTTTAAACTCATTAAAATTATCAATCAATGAATAATCATAAACAATAAGAAAGCTCAAGACCGTATGATGGCTAATTAGTATTGCACTCTAAGCTAAGAGCTTTTAATAATTTTTACGAACTTACACTAACAATTCTATAGTAGAAATTGTAATAAAACGATGCCTCCGTACAGAGAGTGTACGAAAAATAATAGAAATGCATTATTTTGTGAAGAAAATGGTAACCTATACAAAATAGTAAAAAGCAAGTAATTTTTACCCGTGAAATGTCATTTCACATCCAGGAGATTTCTCACTTTTACATTCTTTTATACAACACTTAGCCACCATAATGAAAAGTATTCAAAAATGTCAGTAAATATCAACAAAATGCCTGGAGTTCAATGTAGACCAACAAAACAATTCAACAAAATCGTATCGTCAAGCTACCGTGGGTACCGTATCATATAGTGTTATGACAAGAATTATGACAGCAACAGATTCATTAGAGAGAAGAAGATATAGTTTTTGGTAGGTAGTCAAAACAGATCGATAGTACATTTCTAATACAGATAACTTTGGAGACGGACTTAGAATTTAAGCAACGCTGCTCAAATTGACTTTAGGCAACAATGACAATAATGCCAATATTGGTATGTGACACAAATACAATAGGTTTATAAATGTTGTTTTATATAAAATCATTTCACAAATAGATATAGTACTTTAAATGTCAAGGATACAGTTTATAAACAACCAGTGTTCTTTATTTACTTAATTAATATTGGCCGTATTTGCCAGTCTACAATATTAACCCCAATCCCATTTTGGCAAAACAGGGTGTCGTAAAAGGCGATAGAAGCCAACCTGCTCGGTGTTAGGGCTTCATGTAAGGATTACTGGTATTATTAATTTTCCGTAAAGCCTACCGGATTAACTACCACCCTCCTGCTTGAGTCAGCCGCTACACGACTCGTCCTGTTCCGGCTGCGGGCTAGAGAGACAGTACATTTTTGTATTCTTTATTTCGTGGCTGACAACGCATCAGTGATATCTTTACTGATGTCCATGGGCGACGGTCACCATTTACCATCAGGTGGCTCGTCTTCTTGTTTGTAGACTATAAACTTTTAACAAAAATTTAATACGGTTTTAAATTTAATTTTAATAAAAAAATCGTAGTTCTTAAGAAATTCTGCAGAAAATTAATGCTATTAAATATGAACATTTATATAATGATAATTGTATATAAATCTTATTAAAAGACCCTTTTCGGATTTCGCACATTAAATTCTAAAGCATGTTTGACAATTATTTTCTTATTTCCACTTTAAATTAGAATATCAAGCGTAGTTTCGTTTTTACTTTATATTGAAAGTCGTTGTAACACAATTTTTTTTATTTTTATTTTAAAGAAACCGACCTAAGATGACGCTTTTCAACTGATTTATTTTATAGAAATAAAATATCTTGATTGTCCTTATTTTGTAGTATAAAATATTTACAGTACTACTCTACAATTCTTGTCTATAACTGTCTTCAGTCTCATGTCAAGTCATGTAAAAGTATGTGTCAGATTCTATTTTAATCTTTCAATCAAAATAATGTCAATTATGTCAAGTACTTAATACTAGTAATCACTAACAGACTACTATGTTAAATGTTATAAATACTTAAATGTTTCATTGAACTCACTCAACAATCTCATAGTAAAACTATTAGAAATGAATACAGGTCATAAAAAAGGTCCCGTTTTCGAGTCAGAAGAGTGCAGATGTTGCGGGGCAACAAAAAGGTGCAGATTGCTTAACGTGGAATATGAATTTATGGGCCAGAAGGAAGTGTATTCCGAAATGTTCGTCGATTGTTTTGGTTTGATGGTAGGTTGGGTATGTAACAGAAGTAACGTTATGAATAATGGACATGTAATACTAGAGTGTAAAGAACTATTACCCAACCTCTTAAACGAGTAGTTAGGAATTCATTTGATAGATTGGTAGACTACCGTAGGGGATCCGGTTCGATTTCGTAGCTGGGGCAGACTTTTACATAGCTGGTAAAAGTTTTTCTTGGACTAAAATGATTGCATTATCTTATTTGTCTTTTTTCTTTGGTATCTAATATCACACCGCTTTAGGAAGTTCCTACTGTGACTGGTCCTCGTAAAATTAGATTTTAAATTCTTACGAGTATAGTATTATTTTTTACAGTTTTAGATAACATATTTATTATATTTGATGGAATACTAGACTGTCCAATTATTTTTGTTGTTAAAATAAACATCCAATTTACAGTTACGTTTTATCATGATAGAAGCTTTCAATTTACTATGTGGCAGTTTTGTTAATTTTGTTTATAATAATGCAATAAATGTTTACACATTAATCCCAAAATATGTGTCTAATTTTAATAAGTCTACAAATTATAATTAAACCTACTATTAAAATTATGAATGCTGCTTTTTAAATAACTATATTTGTTTATTAGTCTACAAATGTACATATGAGTTAAATGATGGTAATTGTTCACTGCCACTCATGGACTTCAGTATCACCAAAAGCATCATAAAAATATTGTTGACTGAAAAGGAAGTGGGGGACTTGCATTATTGCTGGCTCTCTGACACTGACTTAAACACATGAACCAATTCTCAGTTGATTTAGAAGGAGGGTGGTATCAAGCCAGTCAGGCAAAATAGCCTAACATGTTGCAACTAACATAGGAATTTAAATGGGTGGTCTAGAGCTTAGCCACCTTTACTAGGACAAACTGTTTGCCATAGCCTCATCTATCCTCATCGTCTTTTTAATTGTGTTAAAAACATTGGTAAAGGTTTTTGTTTTCTGTTATAAGATGGTAGAATCAGTATCTGCAGAAGAGTCCCAAAACAACAGATTATCTATCTTGTGATCTATGGATTTGATTTCAAAGTACTTGCTTATATTTATAGCATGCTACTATACAGATTTAAATAATTTTAAACAATACTTGTCATTGATACAGTTCACTTAGCTAGTTGAAGTGACAATGGGCAGATCTTATTGTTGGCAAAATTGATAAACTACAGGGAAGCACACCCATAAACAGTTTTTGAACTTCTATAAAAGGAACCCAGGTAGCCTTTGACCAGGAGGACTGTGGGCTTGAAGAAAGCTGAATGTAGCTGATGGATTTAATTTAGTTGCCTGATTTCAGTTAAGTAGAGCCTATCAAGGGCACCTTATGTCTAGTAGTGGACTTTAAGTGGCTGATAATTAAAACAAAATTATATCACAAGGGTTACTATAAAATAAAAAAAATATTTAAATGACAACAACAATGACAATTGCTTGGCAATATCAATCATCTGTTTGTTAATTTTTTCGCTCCTACCCTCTTTTTCAATTAGTTAAGTAACTGCCTACATTTATTTAAGTCTTACAGTGGTAAGATTTATATATTCTTCTCCCTTATGATAAGGCACTTTTATGTAATGTTGTCAGGTTGCAATATTTACCAAAATTATAGGGAACAAAAAGTTGCTCTGCCTATATAGTGTGATTTGCCTTCGAAGAGCACCAAATAAAAATCATTCCATTTACATATTGACTGATGTACTGTATTTAGTATTGTCAATATCTGTTATCAAGAGTAAACTCTTGTTTCTAATCAATCTCTATATGAGAGCAGTCTGTAAATGAGTGCATTCAGCTGTAGATAAATAAATGCATATATGTATGTGTTCATATATATGACTGCAAAATATTTCAAAATGAAGAATATTAATAGTTTGACTACTTAACCACCTCTTAGATTCTGGCATACCTTTAACATGACCATGATCAATCAAGTCACAATGAAGTGTCATGAGTAATAAAAATTACAAATATGTATACAAAGATTTATAAATAGATCTTGTTTCATTACTCTGCTTCACCTATCTTCTGCAATACGTATAAATATCTGTTTGGACGGATTTTCACACAATTTTTATCAGTACAAAGTGATTAACGAGGAAGCTTTAGGTAAGGTGTTTGGTTAAACATGAGAAAAATTACATGATAATATTTATGAACGAATCATGATTCGCAAAGTGAAGAGAAGGCGGGTTACTGGTTTTAGACTAAAGCTATGCGATTATTGTTCCAGCTATCCCACTTGGATGGTGAAGAGCCGGAGCGTATGATATGTGCCACTTGCGTGACTAGACTGCGAGAGGCGAGAGACTTTCGAAATCAGGTGCTGCGCTGTGAGGAGAGGTTGCTACGAGCCAACATTCAACTTGTCGGCGAAAGCAATAGTTAGTAACTGAAGTTTGAGTCAATGTTATGAAACATGTTATTCTGCAATCCTTAATCTTAAAATCGCTACCGAACTTCTGGTATTTAGTTACATATTTTTTTATGATATGCGTGATAATCAGTATTTTTTTCTTAGAATTTCATATCCGTAACCGTAACCACTGTCAAATGCGAGTTGGCATATATCACATACATTGAGAACATTATGAAAAGCTCTAAGAAGTGCTGGTATCCTCACGAATTTTTCCTTTACCAAAGCCAGTGATATATTTTTTTAATGTGTATATTGAACTCGAGGGTAATACTGACTCGGTTCTTATATATCTTTTTTTTTTTAATTTATTTATCATTTCAACATAACAAACAACAAATTTGTATGAAGTAGCGTAAGGAAACCACAAAGGTTTTTATGACATGCTATAACTGCGTTTACATCAGTGTGTACATTATAGTTAAGAAAATGCTTAGCTTCTAAATATAAATATCAATTGCCATCAAAAATTAGTAATAAGTGAAAAGGTTAGATATATATATAATATAATACTACTGTCTGTCTATAAGTAATCTCTTACCTTTAGGACCGTTATGTTTGTGGTTGGTTGAAAAATATTTTTTTCTTTTTCAGTCGATCCCAATGTCAAAGTTGATATAGAAATAGGCCTTAAGGAAGAGACCGAGAAGGACAACAATAATTATGAAGAGCAAAAAGATATGGACAGTCAGACAGCTGATGGTAAGGAAATCAAGACATTTGTTTGAATATTTGTGCGCGATATAAGCTCACTTGTACTTCAGGACAGATTTTAGTACTACTTATAACACAGTTAAAATTCCTTGGACACGATAAATTAAAAATGGATACGAAAATAACTCGAAACACAATTTCGTAAGTAACTTCATGCATCATACATCGCATCAAAAAAGTATATTCTAATATGCATATGCTCGTATTTATACCGCCCTATTTTTATGCTAGCGGTCAGAGGACCAGCAACGAAGAGCACTGTTACGTCGATTGTGGAAGAGTCCTTCGCTGGACTTAAATAATAATTGTTGTATTTTCAGACCACATTCAGAACAGGAGCAGGACTCAATCACCGGAACCCATAAGACGGAAATCTCCAAGAAAAAAGATGGGGAAGACCTCAAAAAAGCAAAGTAAATTACCTGAAAGTAAACGAAATAGTAAATCTTCTGTTAAGGAGCACATCAGGGCTAGGAAAGAGATGCTGATCAGTATGAAGAGGACAAAGGAAAAATTGAAGAAGGCTTTGAGAAAAGGTAACTGACTCCGTTGAATACTTTATGCACAGAAGTCTTTGTCAAACAACTAAAAGGTGATGTGCAAGTATATAATAAATATAATGTCATTCGATGTACTATGTAAAGGACATATATATTTTATAAGGTTATTCATATACAATTCATTTAGGTTTAATTTTCCACAGTGCCTAGTACCCATCTGGAGTAAAGAGCTTCATCGTTCCTTGAGCCCAAACTAGCCTATGCTCATGGTGCATGTTGAATGATATACGAAGCTGTGACGAACTCTGCTCATTGGAGGTCGCTTGGCTCTATCACCCATTTTTATCCCGTCGGTACTCGCACATGGAGTTAATTTTTTTATCCACCTAGTTCTTTCTTCTTCTAAAATCGAATATGAAATGTTTTTACGTGTTTTGGTTTCAGTGTCGGAGGAGAGCCGGCAATAAGCGAGTACTTCGCTTTCATTTTGACAGAATACGTTGGTGGTGACGTCTTAGATGTTGTGGACGTTCATTGGCGGCGGAGTACACCTTCCATCTATTGGTCCATCTGTTCGTTTGTCGGCCATTATTACAATCTTATCTGTTGTAAAAAAGAAACTGGCATCACACATAAAAATTGATATTCTCTTGTATTTTTATTACAGAAAAAACATCAGAAATAGTGCGGCTTGAAGGCAACAGGATACAAAAGAGCACTAAAGCCTTCTCCAACACCGTGACAATAGTTGAGAATTCCTACGTATGTCCCTTCCAGTCGATCTTCAACGATTTCTACTGTGACTACTGCAGGGAAAAATTCACAGATCACCAGAGACTCAGAGAACATTACTTGAGACACGACCCAACTACTTTTAAGGATGCTATTATGGATAGCATGCGAAGACTTGGTCGAAAGAAAACTCAACTAGACGTTCAACGGATAGATTGTAGGTTGTGCCCTGAGCCGATAAACGATATAGAATCGTTCAAAGACCACCTGACAGCTGTGCATGGCAAAAGTTTGTATCCCGTTGAAAATGAATTCCTACAGTTCAAAGTCATACCAAACAAATTAGAGTGCATTGAATGTGGTCAATCGTTCCCTTTATTCCAGTCACTAAAAAAACACATGGCTGAGCACTTTGGTACATATACATGTGACATTTGTGGGACGCACTTTTTCAATGAAAACTATCTTATCGCTCACCAAAAGAACCACGACACAAATATCAAACCAGAGCTGTATACTTGTGAGGAATGCGGTAGGTCATTCAAGCTGAAATATAGCAGGGATATGCATGTCACCACTCAGCACAGGAAGGAGGCGGCGTTTCAGTGTATAAAGTGTGATGGTATGTTCTTCTCAAGTAGACAACGGTTCAAGCATATGATGGAGATGCACGGAGAGCGATCAACGTTCCAGTGCAGTCAGTGTGACCGAGTGTACGACAGCAGAAAGACGTTGCTGGACCATATGAGGCGGATCCATGTGAAAATGCTAAAGCATAAATGTAGTATGTGCGAACGAAGATTTTATCTCCCTTCTATGTTAAAAGACCATATGGCTATCCACACGGGTGAGAAGAATTTTAAATGTGACTACTGCGGGAAAAGTTATCCGAGACTAAAATCGCTTAAAGTACATTTGCAATCGCACGCAGCCGTTAAGAAATATAAATGCGTGCACTGTAGCGCATCGTATGGGCAGAATGTCAGTTTAAAAAATCACATGAAGCGCACACACCAACATGGTTTGGACGAAGGTGTATAAAAATCTGGGCATTCCATGAAGTGTGAGCGTTTAATTAAATGGACGATAATTTCATTATACATTATCAACTGTACCATTGGATTGGATTAGACCACAATACCATAGTGGTCGAAGTTATAGTATCCTCGTACGGATTTGGTTCTAAATTTTCATGATATATATTTGTTGCTTTGTGCACCTATAATTAATGACTAACTTGTTAACATAAAGAAATCCAAATGTATATTTCAATATGAATTGACTGAAAGTAGCAGTAGCTCTGCGCTCGAAGGAAATAGCAATGATTGGTTATAATCAGAATGCTTTTGAATAGATCAACACTTTGCAAAAATAGTTCCGAGATTGGAGTCAGAAAATTTAAAGAGCTCGACTCATTGGGGAAATTACCTTTAAGAATTTGTGTTGCACGTGCACGCAGCACCAACGCGAGTGCCGGCGAACCGCGTCATGCGAGTCGGCAGAGGCATTTTAAACATGCGGCGATCTCACGCATAGCGTGTAAAAGCAAAATGAATATTTATGTGGCGATAAAAGATTATTAAAGAAAACTACGTTCACTTTCGGCCTTGTTCATAGATAAAAAAAACAGCTGCAACTACAACCGTTATGGTAAAGAAAACATGAAATGTTTTATATTTTTCAGTTTAATAATAAAATTGCAATTTATACTCATCAATTATCATTATTTTATCACCTATGTGCCATCGCCCGTGTCTGACTCTGACACAGTTATCGAAATGCATTAAAAACATTTTATGTTGCCCTTATTGTGAAGGGGGGGGTAGTGTATCATAATGCGCGGATGCCTCTGAGATTAAACTGAATTGAATTGGATACACTACAGCCTCCTCCAATAGAAGGAACCATAGAATTGATCATTGTTAATTTTACAATTAGTTTATTTAACAGAACAAGTTTTAAGATTAATTCCGCGTCTGTTTTTGGGCAATTTTAAAGTACTTTGTGGAGGTGGTCAACTTAAGATGGATAAAGATAATAGAAGGCGTAGTCCTTTAAATTTTTTTTTTGTAGTGACACTATGTCGGAATGGATGGCGTGGTATTTTTTTTTTATATATGGTTTCTTTTTTGACCTTATGTCAATTGACTAGCGCTTTCCATATATTCGCTTTATGAAAACTTAAAGCATCTTAAAATATGTGACGTATATACCCATGTGTGTAAACGGTTTTATGTATATTATATGCGTATACGAACAAAAAAGTATGTTCAACTAAAATGCTTATTTTTGAAGGTTTGCACAAATGTAAAGTTGGCAGTACACTACGTGTAAAACAGTAAATTATGCAATAAGTTTTTTAGTAAGCTGTAAGAGCAATGCTATTTGATTATTATAACATTAACTGGATGACGCCGGGACCCAATTAGAGATGGCGCTAAGTAAATCAGAATGTGTCAATTTTTGATACCCTGCATTATATAGAGTCTGTAATCCTTCCTCTGTCTCTTTCCTGGCACAAAGCAGTTCCTATATGTTACGTTTATTTTTTATCTGTCTGTAATCCTGTCAGTTTCGAAACAGTCTGTACCGTACCTTGTAGGCTGACCAATGACCGAATATCCTACAATAGTCATTGTCGAACACAAGTGGCTGTCAGTCAATGTCAGTGCCATTATTATGTGGATCTGATTTGCTATCTTGACTCATTGTCAACAACAACATTCTCATAGTAATGTACGGTGGTGCTGCAGTCTCGTTCTTGTAATGTTTTTAGAACAATATATCAAACTATGTGGTTAAAAATGATTTCTTAATTTAAATTAAGAAAAGAAAGTACATATTACATTTTAAAACAAAGTGCCAAGAAGTCCTTTTACAAGTAATTGTGTCGGATTACATATGAACTATACAACAAACAAAATTAAAAACATTATGAGGTAAATATTATAAAAGTGATATAAGACCTCATAGTGACAACATAATGGAACCTACAAATCAGCTTCATACCATCTACACTGATTATATTATTGGTGAGTGATTTCTGTTCAAATTCTTGTGCTAAAGTGCTTTAAATATCTGAAATTAAATTGCCCACTAACTTTAGTATACACTAGAAAGGATTCTTATTGTTTCTGCGTTTTCTTGACTCTTCTTTATTAATATAAAACAACCAATAATTTTGGAGTATGTATTTTAAAAAATACTCAACATCTATGAAAGACTTACTGATTTTATGGGATCAGAGCAATATAAACATTCATAACCTGAAAGAAACCATCATTAGTAGACTTAAAAATAAACTTTGTAGAAATTACTTCATCAAAATATATTAAGTATTATTAAATGAATTTATGGTGTATTGAGGCCAATCCAGTGCAGTTATGGGTTTTGAAAATGATTCATTGGCTTTTACCCAATAGCGGTCTAATGTATGGCACAGGTCCCACGTAATCTCAGCCACTATGCTTCAATGTAGTTTGCTGGACCAGTTTTGACTAACTCAAGTGTTCAAAGGTCTTATACTAACTGAAAGACATTGACATTTGTCTTCCAAGCCACTATAGGTCATGCCTCTATTGCTTAATCCAGTTGTTCTATTAAAACCAACATGTTCCATGGGGCTGCGAGGACTTGCTCATTCACCTAAAAAAATACAGATAAAAAGTTAACTGTAGTGATGGAAGCAAATAATTTTGTGCATAAGTGTATTTACAATATAAAATCATTTTAAATTGGATGCAATATATTTTTCTTTTTTGAAGCAATTATCAAAACGAGTAGTCTAATGCTCCCGATGAAGGTTTTTGTTATTGTAACGATCGTTTGCGGAAGTTCTACAAAAAACTAGAACAATGGTACCATAAATCCCCGAGCACATCAATCGTATCTCGGCTTTATGCGTTGTGTTTAAGGCCGAATATCGCATACACGGATTTTTCGTACAACCGGCGTCTTCCTCTGTCCTATTGTTTTCAAAGTAAAGTTGAATGGACGAGAATGGCGTAGAGAGTTCTGGAAAACTCGAAAAGCAGTAAAAATAAAGGTCATGCCGCCCTTGCGTTATTCGATTTTCTAATACGGAAGTGACAGTTTTCTCAATGAAGCGAAATGCCTGCGAGTTTGCGACAACCACTGACAGTGTTTGCGGACTATTTTGGCGTTTTGACGGCCTCGTACAACTCGTAGACACGTAACAAAATCATATTTAAATTTAGAAATGCCTATTCTCTACTTATTGTTATTCAAAATCTAGGTAGCTTAGTAACACTCGTAGTAGCAGCATCTTATTTACGGAAACAAGGTTCTTAAAAGGAATGGGCAGTTTATAAAAATATCATACCTTTTTGACACCTATATTTGGCATCGTAATTAAGTGTTTTATTATCAAAATATAATTATACGATCACTATTTTTATCAGCATAAAATAGTTACAAAGCCATGTCAAAAGTCTTCTTACCTGGCCTGTGCGATTTATGTGCCCGATAAATGTTTGTTTCCTGGTCATGGGTGTTAGTGAATTCACCCGTGTGTTCATGTATTTCACCCTTTACACATAATCGTGGTGCGAATGTTTTAGTGTATGAACTTATAAAAAAATATTATTCTTTCTAAACTATGGATTGATAAATAACCCTCCTCAGGTCTAAACAATGTTTTTTTATTGTTATATTGATGGTTTATTGCAATAGAGCAGCCATACTCTTAAGTGTGTTCCGCGGAACCCTAGGGTTCCGCGATACCCTTGTAGGTGTTCCGCAAGAATTTATAAAAAAGAAAAACACCTCTCTCTGGTTGAACGTATGAACGCGTGGTGTGTCACGATTCACAATTCGCAGCCGAACTTAGTCGCCTCGTACAATTTTACTATGCCGCCACCATTGAAATAATATGTACTACCACAGATAATAGAATAGGTGTACTACGTATTAGAACGGACGCTGCGAACTAAAATTGCGCTCACTGCGCTGACAAACGGTCGAGATGACGGTAGGTGAGTGAATATATGAGTTGTTGCCGGCTGACAACAAAACGTGGAGCAAAAGTTTAGTTCGCTGTGTCAGTTCTAGTATGTAGTGTATATAATTCAATGGCCGCCACCGCCCATATCTACTTGTGGGCGCGCTGTACCTTTGATAAAAGCCGCCTTGCATAATTGTGAACAAGCGACTTTCGGCTCTAACTTTAAAACGGTAAAGTCGAGATTGTTTGCACCGCATTTTTTGTATCTCTATTTTTATTTCGTCTTTTTATTAATCAAAGGCGCCGACTCGAGTATTTTTGAGAATGTTCGAGATCGAGGCTAGGACTATAAAAGCGACTATCGCGCCTCGACACTTCGATTAGCGTTCGGAGTGATAAGTACCTACCTGCTAGAAACAAAACTGTTTATTGTTCTACTGCTGTATTCTGATTGTATAAGTTTTGTACTTTTCTTCTTTGGACTAAACTCGTCCACGCAGTAACGAGCGTGCGTTATTTTGACCCCACCATCGTGACATATAATATTATTAATAAAGAAGAATGGAACGTTGGCTTAAAGGCGTTAAACATGTTGCAACAACATCTTCTAACGAAGCCGAATGTTCAAAAGCAGTACGCGCGGAGTATACAGCAGTCACCGATCCAGACGATTATGCAACGACGTCAAGTTCCACGGTTTCAAAGACGAAAAAAAGGAAGTATGATGAATCATATATCAGTTTCGGATTTGTTGATTCCAACGGCTCACCTCTCTGCATGTCAT
>DWPT01004251.1:0-13453 GCA_018251895.1 Agathymus mariae mariae
ACACGAAAGAGGCAGTACAAAATGCTTTCGCTGACTTCATCGCCTCCCGTCCGGCAGACTTCGACACTAGAGGAATAAACAAACTGCCATCAAAATGGTTAAATTTTATAGATAATTTGGGCCAGTACTTTGTTTAGCTAAAATATTAAATATACCAAAATTTTTATATTTTAAAATTTACATACAAATCTCCAATTTCATAGGTAAATACCCAATATTATAGCATTAGTCGAGTAGGGTTTTTCTTAATCTTGTACGTTGCAAGACCAGTTAAGTGAACGGGCAAAATAGTCAAAATTGTCGATATGCAAATGTTGACGGTTATCTTATAGTAGTAACTATCTTAGGTAGTTTCGCATTATTTTATCAAACAAAAGCTAACCTGATAAATTGATGTCAGATAATTGTGATGTTACAAAACTTTGCACTTGTATGCTACAAATAATTTAAGGTTAATAAATACGTATTTACTTTTGTATAATGGGAAGTGTAAAAACTTGTCTTGAATGAAAATGCTCGAGAATACTCATCCAAGCCTGTAGCATCATAACTTTTTGAGATAATACAACGAATCTTACCTATGTATTAAGTTTTATTAAACTATTTTGACCTTTAAAAGTTTTACTGAAATGCATCAAGTAACGTTGGGAGCCAAATTGAGATAATAAAATGCAGATGAATACGCTTAATTATGGTTAGGTTGATTTGGTTCATACTGAAATTTTGCAACACTAGCGTAATCCACAAGACGTTGTCAATATCTTTGTAAATACAATTATAAATAATGGTTTCAATGATTGATTTTTGAGTAACATTTATTTCTAATTCATAATCATCTATGTTAGCTGAGGCGTTTCATGACTAAATTGTGTGCGAACAAAATAAACTATATAGACAAGATTGATTCAAAGAAAAAAAACCAACTACACTCACTATAGTGGAAATGTATGAATGTTAAGACCACGACATGTCTAGGCAAACGGATCAGAAGTGTATCATGTGGACAAGATTCAAACTGAAGGACTTGCAGTTGACCCACGGAGAAGTGGTAATATAAGAAAGTTTACTGGTACGAGATAGATATAATACAAAATGGTAAATCCACGCGCAGGTGAAACTATGTTGCGAGAGCTGGACGGTCATTACTCCCTGATTGATACGGTTTTAGGCAGGTGGTCCCCAGCGCTCCATAATAAGGGCTATAATATAATAAAGGCTCCAAAAATATAAATATGTGAAAAATAAGTTAAACATCACAAACGGGTGACGCTTTCTCGGTAGAAGCTAAATATAACTGAAAACGATAGTGGTAGGTAAACTGGAAAACGCTAATTGAACTTACTTGCTTTGATATAATGTTTATAATAGTATATTATAAACATTAATTTACCTAAACTTTAATTTTTAACCTTTTAACCTGTAAGCAACTTCATTAATTAATTGAAATTAATTGAAATACGCGTAGTGGAAAATAGTGCCATATAGTGATTCCTTCTAATTAACTCAATAAATTAATTTGTGATATCATCTAACAAATATCAGCATAGTTAAGGATGAGTAATAGTAGAGATTGAATAAACGCTGCTTTAGCCGGGATTGGCTTGTAGACTACGTAGAGGGCCTTACGCAGCAAAACGCTACCAGCTGATTTTTTTCACCTAAAGAGCCCAATATGTAGAATGACATCTAGACTTCAGACAGTCTTTTCAAATTGAAAATTGATACTATTCAATGTGACAGTCGCTAAGTTAGCGGAATCAATTTTAGTTATAATTTTTTGGCTTCCAATCATAATTAGTTGCGTTAAAGATGTACTGTGAGACGAAGTCTTTCTTCAGTTCCATATAGAATATAGAATTCTATTGACTCTTTTGATGAAGTAACGAAAGTTAAATACCTTAAATTTAACATACATTTGCATTTTGTAAAATTTGTAAATTTCACATATTGATTAATTATGCAAACAGGAGGGGAGGTAAAACACCACCTTGCGGCTCACCAGCTTACGTAGTAGACCATTTGGAACAGGATTTTTTAAACTGCATACGTTGCTAGCGATCTTCCAAATAATTGCGAAATCACCTGATCGCAAGCGGAGATGTATTAAGAGTGTTTCATACAGCAACACGGTACCAAAGGCGTTACTGAAATCCAGTAATGCCAGCAATGTAACCAATCCTGTGTCCAAGGTCTCCCTAATTTTGTCCGTGACTTTCAAAAGTGTCTTAGCCTTACTATGGCCAGCACAGCAACCCGATTGTAAATTACTTAAGATGGTTTCTGAAAAGGAAGGAATTAAGTTGTTGGTAAGGCTTTCATTTTATGTAGAAAGGGGATGACACACACTCACTCATATATATTACTCAACATCATAGACAACGTTGAAATGTTATCATAAATTACTTGTAAATAAAAAAGCAAAAGTTTATTTTCAACCAGCATTCTAGTCCGCTTCTAACTTCGGTACAATGAACAAAAAGTTTGGTGTACGTGTTGGTTTTATAAACTAGACACTATAGACCAGTGTTTCTCAACGAGTGCTCCATTCGTGAATAACGTTATAAATACAATGAATAAAGCTCAAGTTTTCAAACTTATTCAAATATAAAAGAATCAGAACCAACACCAGTGTTGGTTAACAAGTATTATGAACAGCAATATTACATTTTCTCGTAATTTGACTGCAAGAATGAAGAGTTATTCATTTCGTAAGTTATTTTGTCGACTTAGTCGACAATAAACTAACTGATGCTCGTGATGATGTGAATATCATTATATGACAACGATAGCTTTGTCGGCTTATATACAAGTTATTAATCTTGGACTTTTTATTTCTAACCTGGTTTAATTTAGATTGGCAATCGCTGCTGTAAAGTGTTCATGGTTGCAAATAAAGTTTAACCAATTTTACGATGGTTTTCTACAGCAAAGCGTCAGCGAACCGCAAATAATATTTTTGAATTTCACCCGCAGACCATAGAAAGTGGAAAACGCCAAGTGAATGAACATACGCTACAGTATTTTCGGCGCGGTATTAAGGTGTCAATAAAATGGGTCGCTATGAGTATCGAAGAGCAATAAATTCGTTTCCAAGCTACGTAGAACTAAGAGTTAAGATTATTTCGCGCCATTTACTCCTTTCATCCGCCGTCTTCATACTACGGCTTTTATAAAAGGAATTTTTCCCGACAAGATTGAAGTTTTTGGTTACACCTTCGTCATAATAGAATTCCAACTATTTTCGTCTTATAAAATTTGTTATTAATGGAAAAAAAACCTTTCCGTAATATATCATATTCTAATATCTAGATAGGTATTTATCATTTATATCGCTTTGGAAAGAAATTTAATATAACAACTTCTAAACATAATTTAAAACTCATATACCTACACTGTAGAATATATGTACACTTTTTCTGTAACACAGATCCATCTAGAATAATGCACCTTTGAAATGGTAACAGAATTTTTCTAACAGGTGCTGTGGTTCCGGAGATTACTCTATGAATACAAACACATAATTCGCATTATCTTTATAATATTCACATAAGTATAATACGAAAACGTCCTGACTGACCGACTAACGAGTTCATCATTGCAGAGGCTAAACTACTGAAGTTAAAAACATGAAATTTGGACACAGGCTTCTTCTATGATATATTAAGGAATATTTTAAGATATCATACTTCTAACGGTATGAAATAGGACATTTAAGATTGTTTGAAAATCCGCAAATTTTGAAATAAGCACTATGATTTTTTTAGCCGTATGTTAAAAACTAACACATGTTTTACGTTCTCTGTCAATCAACGCCTAAATGGGAATAAAACAAGTCATAAAAGTTTGTTTGAAAATTAGTCAATTTTGAAGCTAGCTCTATGAGAATGTGTGTTTGGCTTGTAACACTTCCTTATTCTTAACCTTGCTTCTATTTAACCAACCATTTTCTCGCAATAGCGCTCTTATGAAAATAAAATAATTTAAGCCATCCACTTTTTTCGTATATTAAAAACTTTACTTATTTTTAAAAAAAGGCAGTGAGCCTTTAGGAAGCTAGTCCCATGCTAAGACTCTTTCTAGAAATATTATGAGTTTTGGGATGAAAAGAAAATGGATATTTCTTGAAAATATATAACATTCTCCTGCGCGTGCAAAACTGCCGGTAAAACGTGATGATGACGATGGTAATGATATTGTAATATAGTATATAATAGTAGTATAGTTTATATAACACAATTACAAGCAAATACAAACATGTTTAAAGACGCTGTTACAAATAATACAGAGTCATCATCTTCTCCGATCTATTCATATTGATATATGATTTGTATCTGTGTGAAGCGCCTTTAGCCTGTCGGATTGTGTGAATAGTCAGGGATTAACCTCCTGACCATCAGAAACAAGGATTAAATTTAAAGCTACCAAGCTGCCTTTTGTGTTAACGTTAAGAAGGAGTTTAGGTATGATACATAAAAATATAGAATTGAATGAATAACACATCAGGTAACAGAAATATAAATCCTTGTAATTTCAATACGATGACTGTTTTAAGATTTTGAATAAGTAAAAATGTTAATGACCAAGTGGGTATCATTTGAAAGACGTCAGATATCTTCCAAAGATTATGGCGAGAGTTTTAAAAATAAACGAAAAACAATTCAAGTACAACAAACTGTGATACCTGAAAAATTGGTCAATTTATATTTCAGCTCTCCATAAATTCTTTTATTTGATAAAGCATTCAAACTGGCAATATCCGAACGATTCATGCGCACCCGTGCAGCTCTCGACTGAAACTAAATTCTCCCGGTTTTTATGCACATAAACATAACGAAGTGCAATTGAGATTGACATCGTGAATTCATAAATTACTCAATCGGTCCTGTGTTAGCTTTCACGGTCCAATCAAGCCAGTAGCGATATGACGCGGACGGACAAGGCGATCGCTCTCGACCAGGCAACTGTGCTATTTTAACCTGCTTGGACTGCAATGCGTATCCCGGAATAACACAGTATTCAATTTGAATGTGCACACTTCCTTATCACTTTTAAATGTATCGTTTGACACAGAAATGTTTGTTTGAAAATAAACTGTCGGATGAAAGTCGAAACGTGTGATAATTATGCATCACATTACAACTCTGTGGTAGAGAATTTCATAATAGTAGATCATTAGGCAGAAGTATGCTGGAATAAATGTCAGAGGCATCATTGCCTATTGATTTTATAAATACCTATACATAGTTAGGTAAGTAATAAATTTCTTATATACTATTAAGATTAAATATTTATTTATTAGGATTTTATGTTTTTTATACTCATGATTAAATACATATGTATACAACCTGCAGAATTAAATTACCCTCAGGAGACTGGCCCGTCAGGTAGGAACTCACATTCTGATATTGTTCTATTTCGCCCTCATTAATCTAAATTTACTGAGCCTAAAATTTTCCTCCTTACATATTTCTTAAATAAAACTTATACATAAAGTTATAAATGTTTCTGGATACATTTACGGCATAGAAATACAGAGACGCACAGTCCTATTGGACTTGCACAGATTCGTTCTTCTTTCTTTAATTTTAGATTTTTTGACCTCATATGTCGGTTGTGGCAATGGGTGTACCCCCACAGCGAAGATCAATGTCGAAAGTAGTTGGAAAATCCTGCAGAATGTGAGGGGCATTTGTTATTTTTTAAATTATTTATTAATATTAATTTAAAACTACTTAGATTATAAAAAGTACTTAGATATATTGCTGGTAATATGTATAATGCTGATTATACAAAGTATTGGTGTAGACCACCAACATGGTTGCAGTTCATCACCTTATTGCAAACTTGCATTGAATGTTTGCATGTTGTTGACAGGTGAGCACAGCGAACTCTCTTGCTATGTCCTCGAAGCTAATTTGAATTCCATTGCATTTACAACAACTGTAAATGTTTGTAGTTTTACAGTATTCAGGCTGCCATTGCCTACCATGTCTAATTTATTCAAAGAAATGAATAAATAAAGCGGCTTTTGTTTTCAACGGAGAATTTTTAAATTAAGAATATATAGAATCAAATATAACGGCAAAAAATACATTAAAGAGGAAGAATATCGTTAAATAGATTAAAATTATCGTCAAAGTTATCTTAACAGACGAACTGAAGTAAGTTCTTATTAAATGTTTTCCTAAATTGGCACTGAGTTCTAGTGTTTTCAATTCACAGATAGCTTATGTCCCCGCCTTGTTGAACCAGCCACGTTCATATCATAGGCCGGCTCATTCATGAACTGATCATCAACTAATGAACGAATGGAATTTTTTATATCACAAAGTGACACTGAAATAATATAAATTTACTTATTTAGTATTCGTACTTTAAATCCTACTGTAATATTAAAATTGCAGCTAAGAGGGTTTGAAATAAAGAGGTTGATATATTCGTTTCCATCTAAGAATAAAAAAGTGTATAACAGACACAATAATCGCCCGTGCATTATGGAAATATGCTAACATCAGTTGACACACATAACAATACTCAAGGGATCGTGCAGCTCGACTTTAAATAGGACGCGGTTCATTATCTTTTCTCCATTATAAATGTGGCATTTTATGTTTATTTGGGTTAGTGAAATATTCTACTTGGCATTGAACTATTTGTGATTTCTACAGCAACATGGAAAATGGTATTTATAAATTTTACAAATTTGAAACATGTAAACATTTCAAATTTTAGGAATTCTAAAATATTGAATAATTCACATCATCAAAATTTTTTTTGTAACTAGTCGACAAATGAGCATACGAGCTACCTGATGGCGAGTGGTCACCGTCACCTATAGGCTTCAATAACAACAAAGACATCGAAGTGTTGACGACGAAAAATTTGCGGATGACCCGCATTGTTACTGGTTCTTCGAAATATAATAAACGGAACATGATCTTTTGGAAACATTTATGTTTATTCGCCATTTATATAATTTTAACAGATTATATATACCTACGAATATTTTTAATATTAGTAGGTATATTGCTAACAATCCGAGCTCGTATCGACAAAAAAAATTCAACAGTAGATATCTACCTGTGTAGATTTAAGATTGAAATCTTAGAAATGCTTTACAGTGAAAGATCATCAGATTGAGAGTCATATTAATCTGAAATTAACATGTTCTTAAAAAACAATATTTCGAAACGTTGCTTCCTTAATAATTGTTACTTTTAGTTTGGTTTGTTGATTTTGTGTTCCGATTTTGTTCATTCAGGCGATGGCTTTTGATATAGGTATTCTCATTGTGTGAGATGAACAGAGCCTACCAGTGGGACAATATGGGTTTTGTAGTCCTGATGATGGAGTGGAAAGATGATTATAAAGTGTTTTCCATCTTAGATATCGAGTTGAACTGACTCGTACGTGTATATTAGCTATAAATATGCTATGTATCATAATAAATCTGTTCCGTGGTTTACACATGACGACATAAAGACAAACATTAAACCGAACAAAAAAATTGAAAACTGAAAACAATTACAAAAGATTATAAAAGAAAAAACCGTGGTCAAAATTATCAAAAAAATAACCGCCATTATTTTAGTACGTAGATAGGAATTTTACTAATTATCTATACTGTGTGTTTTGATTAATAAATACTTCGTACTCTTTGTTTAAGCCTATTCGCATATTTAGCGAAGAGAACGGTGGCTTAAATAAATTGTCTTATTTGGTTAGGATACAGATACCAACGTATGGACTGGACAACTTTGTAATGGTGACTATATAAAACCCCAGGTTGGATCGGTAGAGAATAAGTCAGACGGAACGATCACTGAAGTGTTTATTAGTTCACACGGTGCTAATTCTTGTAGGACTTGATCCAACAATTAGCCCTTGCCCAGTCGATTCCTAATCTATTTTACCGTTGTTAACAAAAATAGTAAGTGACGCTAACCCGGAAGTCAAATCATATTAAATTTATAGTACCGTAACCTTCAGATCAAATTAAGCTACCTTTGATGATAGTAATTGAGATTATTAAAAAAATAAACTTACATAAAATATGAAACTCTAACAACTAGAATGATTGAAAGCACGATGACATGCATCATTGACCAATATATAATCAACGACGAGTTTTTCTACATATTTTGTTATCAGATTAGTCGAGATCCAATGAAACGTGGCGGTCGACATCAATCCCTGTAAATCAGTACCAATCATATTTACGTAATTGGGGCTTTTCAATAAAGTTTCTCATAAATTAGTCTATTCGTCCTCAATTAGGAGTTAAAGAGTGTGCGGAACCGAACATATTGATTTTGTTGTAATTGCCTTTTTCACTGATTCACGCAATATATATAACTCAAGTTTAAAAAAAAAAATTAACAGATTTCGTGCCTCATAAGACTATTGAGCACATTGGAAATGAATCTATGGAATTTGAAAAAAGATACCCTCGTAATTCCGATAATTCACAACAAACATCGATAACGAACTTGGCGAAAGATGAAATCATAAACGTCATGTGAAAAATGTCGTTATGACTTTTTTCAAAATGGTTAGGCTACTGAATAAATTGTTCAGAGCAGGATTTCTCTAATTTTTGATATCATTCTTCGTTTCCAAAATATTGAGGGCCAAAATCAAAAATTGGGAAGATTTTTTTTTTTTCACTATTTCGGCCATACCTTTTCTTGTTTTTGATTTGCTCGAATAATTATTTTTGCACCTTACAGCTTTCGTGAATACTCGTCTTTTAAGTCTTTTTTGAATATCATATCTTTACAACTCTCCGACATATTAGGGGAACGCACTTTTTTGTGAAATCGAAGCCTACACTAAAGCGAACGAAAAGACATTTCCAATGTCAAAAAAAGGTTGTATGCGCCTTTTACCTATGGGGGTAGACTTCATGCATATGTATGCAGCGTTAGACTTCACACTTTATCTTCTTTGAGCTAAAGAGATGAAAAGTACTCCGTTTTTTTTATTAAAGATCTCACGTCTTGGTGAGGTCTATTACGTCGAGAAACGATCGTTCACATCTAGACAGAGCGGCATGTACTAATAAATTAGTAAATTAAATATATATACACTTGAATTGAGTATCGAATTAATTAAAGTTTTTATTTATCTCCAAATATATGCGTCTAAATGAAATCATATACGAGTAAATGAAAAACTTTATGTTCTTAATATTGTATTGTCGAAATTACTTTTTTCATAAGGAGAAAAAATATATATATGCTATACCGAATAATGTTGATATTAAATCACCTTTTAATTTGTAATTTATGTGTGCTATAAAATATTCTGTGGGCTTTATGTAAAAGAAAGATACCTATCTATATACGTTATTACGTGTTTTTTTGGATCTACTTTTGACCGATATTTGCAGTATACTATGGATCTACTTATGACTGACTATATTGTATGTCAGCGCATGAAAATAGAGCAGCTTGGTGGTACTTTTTCTTATAAATTTCAATATTTCGGGCTGAAAATTTATGTTCACTGAAAAATCAGGTATTATAATAATCATCTTGACTTAGTAGTAAGTAGTGAATTAATTAAAGAAAAATATACATATAAAAATAATTACATTAATCTTTAGCAGTAAGTATAGCTTAAATACCACGCATTATTAATATTGTAAATTACAAAAACAAAATTTCTTGTATTTATATAACATAGGAACGTTAAATGGGACGAGCAGTCTGTTGTTATAATCCCTTATCCATGCATAATAATGTAATTGTAAGTTTATCGTTCCTTTAACAATAATAATAATTTACCTAATTCGGGTTTATTAAATTAGTATTAATTTACCTTGCAACAATCCGCAAGCACAATGTATGATGTTTTTTTTTGCACTTTGCGGTTAACACTCGTAGAGTCTACTCACTCTGATGATGCTCCGTTACGGAGCGAAACACGTGTTGGTGACGGAATGTATGTATGTTGGTATATACTTTTATTTACCATAACTACATGTTTTCCTTTGTGGGAGTGAGGGAGGTTATATACATGTATATATGTATCATACATTGTGCTTGCGGATTGTTGCAAAGTAAATTAATACTAATTTAATAACTAACAATGGATTTCCGCAAAGTGACGCCTGATACTATCAACAATAATTCGGGTTTGTCAGATTTATAAAATAAATAAAGATGAAGGTAAATTACTAAATACAATTACAAATATATATCTAATATATATTTGAATCTTGAACTTGTTAATTTGACTTATAGCCTCTCTTTTAGTTTTTATAACTTCTAGATGCGTCGTCGTCTCTCAAGGATATCTTGACAAACAAAGTCACTAATAACTGGGCTACGCAGTCGCTAATTAATGGAGCAGACATCGCGGGGGACGTAGAAGTTTGGACAAATTGGCAGCTAGTATTAATATTATTAGCCCTACTCTGATCTGAAGGACCGTATTATTGACATATTATCATTGGATAGTAAACGTTAAGTCTTATCGTAAGCTTTTGGGCAGCATTAAAACTATAGGCTATTGAATTAGCAACTAAATTATTAAATAATTCTCAGTTGAACGGCACCGAAAACTATTACAACACCAGATCGTTGTAGGAAACCATTAATGGGTTAAAGGATAGTGGCGCCTGTTAGGGGAGTTTCATGTCCAACAGTCGATCTCTTAATTCTGATGATATATAATTGGGTATTACAGTTTATAAATTTAACACTAGTTTTCATCAAAGTGGATTGATCAGTGGAATGCAGCAGGAACTAATACCAAAGGTCAAGTTACGCTGGGGCGATAATAAAAAAAAACTATACTAATAGTTGCTTAGATAAATCATTGTATTGTTCGTAGAATTCAATGCGGGAAGCCCTAGATTTACCGCACAACATTCGGGCCAGCTAAGCGAGTGGATTTCACAGACATAAACCTTGCAAGCATTTCAAAACGACACAGGCTTCAGTGTGTACCGGATTAAGTGAATCCTACGGGATACGAACGTACCTGATATTTGTTTGCAATAGATTGTTCGCGTAAGCCGAGAAATTATTTTGGTCTGTGGTTTTAAAATTGAAATGATTAACTTACCTGATGTCATTTTAATGTTATCTTTGTTTTGAAAACAAATATTGCTTGTTATTATATAATAACAAGCGTATTATTTAATTTTTGCAAATTCAATATGTCTTTTCTTCACGATAAGTTTTGCCAGTCTGTCCTAGGATCGGCACGTAATTAATATTTTACAAACAAATTATTACGTGAGATCACGCTCTAGGTACATCTATTTTTTACTAAGATAATATAATACCATATATTTTTCTCTGCATCTAAATTCGGTGACAGGAGACAGTTGGGTGCAGAGAAAAAAAAGGTACTACCCTTCAAAGAATTATGACACCTCTCCAGTAGAACCATGCATATATTATGTTATTATCATACAGACTTCATTAAAAAGCCAAATAAAAATTCTTGTGAAATTTAATGTAGTCATTAAAAGAACATTACTTTTATTGCAAACAAGGTTTCAACCCATCAACGGCCCCCGTATATTTATGTTGTTAGGATGGCCTGGAGTCTATTTATCTACGCCGTTGCAGTGCGGCATGGCAGTGATTATTGATTTAATATCAAAAGGTATATTGCCACCTAAATCCTGCGATGAACGGTTGCTATCTAAGGAAAATATTTGGGACCTACGGTTAAGCTTGGCATCCAAAGCGTAGAGGCATTTACAAATTTTGCGACTAAGGATCAATCTGCCAACCACCTGTCATATTTGAAGTTTCATAACTGACAGTTGTTCACATATGATTGACAGAAGTGGGAATATAAACATAAGTGTTTTGTTTGCAATTGAAAACTACATTTTATTTTATCCGGAGGTACCAAACGGAGTTAATCTGTTTTCAACTCATTCATCGTATCGTCGTTGAGAGAATGTTAAATTGCATAACTTTTAGGGTACAAGAAGTCCCATCCATCTTAACGTTTAAGTTAACCTTCGCTGCTAGTGTCCACACTTTGTTTATATGCTTGGTGTTAGCGTTTTTAACCAGCTATGACGTCATAGTAATAAATAAATTAAAATACAAGTTTTACTTTTGTCGGCGACATATCGGTGATGCTTTTGGTATTAAGAATGAAAATACGACTTATTAGCATAAAAAATCCTATTACTATTAGCATAAAAATTAAAAACCTCATTTATTTGTATAACATAATTTCTAAGTTGCAATAATCATAAAATTTAACGATATGATACATATTTTTTTATGTTTTGTAACGCCTCACGAACTCTGTATACTGTAGTATACATTTATGCGTGCGTCATGATTTTTTTCACCTACAAAAATAAGAAATAAGCACACATAATTGTTTAATCGTTTTCGTTTAATCAGTTTCGTTTTCGAGTGACGTACAACGTGATTCTTCATGCATGTGCTTCTCATGGAAAAGCTGAAATTGTTTAAATTTAGTGTAAGTAATTTAGGGAGTGGGTAAGTAAGCCACCCGGTTACCAACATAACATGTTAAGTAACATGCCGTATAAATTAAATTAACAGCAATATTTCGAACATAAATAAAAGACATAAATATTATTTTCTTATTTAGTATAGCATAATAGTTAATAGCACAGGTATCCAGTAAAATACTGTAACATGAGATGTCGGTGAACGTAACTAAAGCACAGCAAAGGGAAATTAATTATAACTGCATGATATTTTTATACAATTCCACTTTCAGATAGCGTGGCAACATCTACAGTGTTACTTTAAAGCTTCGAGTATTAACGCTCTAGGAAATGTAGAGGTACACTGAATACACACTATAAGCAATGCAGAATAAGTACGTAAATATTGCACATTCACTCTCGTACTAGGCCTTCCTGTGTCGTGGGAGATGTACAAAATAATTAAGACTCGACAACAAAAAATCACTTCGGCCCAGGTCGGGAATCGTATATCGCCTTTCGCTCTGCTGGCATTGACACAACTGAGCCATTGAGTAGTCGAATACGGCTTTTAACTAAAGTAAACCAATTATTATTAATATTTATCAAATTACTCATCTTATTTATTACGGATTTGTAGTACTGTACATTTTGGAAATTGGGTATTCATAATAATATCAATTTAATTATCAATATTAGTACGAGTACACTCAGTACCTTCAGGACGACTGTAGGATCTTGGGCTCTAAAATATTACCGCCATCGCGGTAGCACGTCATTGAAACTCTGCGGTCGTGATAGCGGTAATATTTTAGAGCCCAAGATCCTACATAGGTCGCTGGTTCAGATTCGACTCGAAGGACCATCACGACCGCAGAGTTTCAATGACGTGCTACCGCGATCTACTGGCGCTAGTGTGCAAATAACCGTGGTCGGTCTACGCGCGAGCTCCCAAAAATATATAAAAAGCAAGTGAAAACTGTGACGCATATACCAAAATATACGAACGAACCT
>DWPT01004252.1:0-13450 GCA_018251895.1 Agathymus mariae mariae
AACGGCGTGGGAGTTGCATCCTTGACCAGTCCGCCATAACGAAGTAATGGAATAGCTATGTTGACAATTAGTAGACGCTTGTTGCTTAAATGAACGGTTATGTCATTTATTCACACAATTATCACATGAGTTTAACACAAAGTTTAAGAATTGCAACAGATGTACAGTTTATTATTTTAGTGCCGTCAACTAAACACAACTAAAATACTCTGCTTTGATATTGAGAACTGGGGTGGAATTTCTCAGTAAAAATAAATAAGGGTTGTAAAATTATCCATCCGAATCCATTGACGCAAGTCCAGCGTCAAAAAATCATCAACGTAGTGATCACTCACCAACAGATGATCTGTTTGCTAATTTGCTAAAAAAAATTAAAAATGTAAAGGTCGCTTATTCACGTTCGGCTCGAAGGACCAGTATCGGACGTAAGAGTATACTAGGGATTAGTATTAGATGGACCGTTTAAACACTAGTATAAGTATCGTACAAAATATATTAGCTAGCACCAGGTAGTTCCGTGATTTTGACCACGAATGCACTACTATTATAACCTAGTATTACATAAATAACGCACCCTAGTAACTGGAGCACGTAGAATATAAATGATCCAGTACTAAAAACCATCATCATTACTCACTGTGCTTATAAATGTACGACACAAACAAAACTTCTCAAAGCGGCAGAACGAAGTACATGCGGCATACAAATAGGCAATTAACTCCGTTAATAGCGTTCGCTGATAGGATTTCTTATAAAGAATTCCAGTTAGAAAAACATGGAGGCCGCTCTCGGCCAGTGTGGTTGGAAAGCGTGAAATAACGTACGGGTGGGATCATGTATGACGTGCGGCGTGGACGGGTGGACGGGTGGACGCGTGTCTCTACAACACTTTGTTTACGTTGCCTGTCCATCAACTTCACTGAGCAAACGTTGCCAATTAAGTCCTGTCTTCTCAATGTCGCCGATTATTTTTGTGTCAATTAATTTACAGTTTCAGATTGGTAGTTATGTCCGTCTAAATATAAGCATCAATTCTTCCTATCACAATATTCAAATATACTTTATTTTTCAAATTGTAGCTGTATTTTATATTGTGTGTAAGTTTGATTGGCGATTAAAATAATTTGTTGATAATTATTTTATTTTATTAAATTATGCAAAATTAGTAACCTACTTTTTTTTTTGTGTGTAACTATGCTCGAACATACAGTGTTAGTTCATTATTTTTAGTGTTATCATATAATATCAGGCAAAAATAAAAAATATATATTGTGTTTAGGTATTTTTTGCTTTTGATTAAAAAAAATACTACATTTACAGATGTTTTCATCGTCAATGTTTCATTACACGTATAGATAATGAATAAGCTAATAAACCAAAGAGATTATGTCTGGGGTTCCATATTCTTCATGAAATCAACACGATTTCTATGAATTATAATTACTTAGAGAGATATATTATCATTTAGTATAAAGTGATGTAAGTGTGACGAATCACATTTTGATCAACAAAAAAAGAACGACAATTTGGAAAAACAAAATTAAAGATAAATTAAATAAAGATAAATGACTTCAAAGCATGAATTCTACACAATTTGTACACGTACGCTACTTAACATTTTGTCATTTTTCATTGCAATTTTGATGAAGCGTATAGAGCAAAAAATCACATGTAAGAATAGTCTTTAAAACATATAACATAGTATCTGAATTACTATTACGTGACCTAACACACAACAACGCAAATAACATCAGAAATTTCACAAATAACTGAGTCAATGATGGAACATTTATCTGAGAAGGCAAAAGCAAATTATTAGGAGTACTATCATATGTCCTGGTACTTACTAATTACATATAATTATGAGTATGACCTGATTTAAAAAGAAGTTAGTGAAGAATTTTCTACTTAAAATACTGTAAAATAGCTTTAATATCCCATGTACACCCTTAATTAACTTAATATTCGTTTCATGACGCTGAAGATCAATAAATGAATATATAAGTACGTATAATAATTTCACTGTACGTGTTACTGTGGTTTACACTACTCGACGAGTAGATTGCGTACGCGCAGCTCGACATTTGCATATTAATATAACCAACGGATATACATAGTTTTTATTGAGCTATTGTTACAACTGTTCTCTTTGAGGCGATGTTATTGATAGAATCATTTTTAATTGGCCGGTTAATGCAACCGTCCTAATTAACTATTCAAGGTTAATAATGAATTCATCTCCTGTACTTACCTACATCTTATATTAAACTGGCAGTGCAGAAATGTAAAAAATTTAAACATTTTTTATCCGTTTTGATTATGTGTAACAACATATGTATTGTCAAAATCGATCATCAAACACTAATAAAAAATAAGTGTTCACTCATACTAATTTTTACTTAGATTTCAGTTATAAAAACCTGTTTTCGGACTAATATTACTGTATTCAAAAGAGTCCTAGTAATAAATAATGGTCTTAATTTTAATTTACTTACGATAAAAACGATCTGGAGTAGTCTTATTAATAAAGATAGTTATCAAAAAACAAATTATGTACAAATGAGTACCACAATTAACGTCAGATATGAACTGTTTTATCAGTACGCAACAATCTGTCACAATAACTTATTCACACTCAAGCTGGCATTTGGTTAAACATTGTTTACATCCTGAATACTCCGAACTTACTGTCTCTGAATGGAGCATTTAAAGCAGCTGACAGACTTAACCCGATCACTTTCCTGGTGTTCTTCGGAGCAACAATGCCATCGTCCCACAACCTTGCTGTGCTGTAATAAGGCTGACCCTCCTTTTCAAATAGCGCCTCGAGAGGAGCACGCACTTGCTTGTCGTTCTCCTCAGTCCAAGTCTTTCCTTCTCTCTGAGCTTTCTCCTTCGCTACCAAGGACAGCACAGTTGCGGCTTGAGGGCCTCCCATTACTGATATCCTAGCATTCGGCCACATATACATGAAACTAGGCGAATACGCTCTGCCGCACATTCCGTAATTTCCAGCACCATAACTACCTCCTACGATCACTGTTATTTTTGGCCCCTTAAAGCAACTTACAGCTGTAACCATTTTGGCACCATTCTTTGCAATACCACCCGCCTCAGCTTCCTTTCCCACCATAAATCCAGTTATGTTCTGTAGGAATAACAAAGGAATATGTCGTGCTGCGCAAAGCTGAATGAAATGAGATCCTTTTAATGCGGATTCCGAATGTAGTACACCATTATTTCCTATCACCCCAATGGCATGACCATAAATTGACGCAAAACCACACACTAATGTCTCGCCATAAAGTTTCTTGAATTCATGAAATCGACTTCCATCAACTATCCTGGCTATAACTTCTCGGATGTCAAATGGCCTCTGAATATTTGCTCCAACTATTCCATGTAAATCTTCGATATCATGCACGGGTTCGTCCACCTTAGGTGAATAAATTCTAGTTTTTTGGTTCTTATTCCAATTCAAATTAGCGACGATACTCCTAGCTAGATCCAAAGCGTGTTCGTCGTCCTGTGCGTAATGATCCGTGACGCCCGATTGTCGACAATGCAAGTCTGCCCCTCCTAAATCTTCTGCTGAGACAGATTCTCCTGTAGCAGCTTTCACTAAGGGTGGGCCGGCTAAAAATATCGTCCCCTGGTTCTTGATTATAATACTTTCGTCCGACATACTGGGAATATAAGCACCACCGGCCGTACAGGACCCCATTACAACTGATATTTGCGGAATTCCTTCTGCTGACATATTAGCTTGATTGTAAAAGATGCGACCGAAGTGTTCCTTGTCAGGAAATACATCCGCTTGATCCGGTAAATGTGCACCACCAGAGTCAACAAGATAAACGCAGGGAAGGCGACATTCCTGTGCAATTGCTTGTGCTCTCAAATGTTTTTTAACGGTCATAGGAAAATAAGTGCCACCTTTGACCGTAGCATCGTTCGCTACGATCATACAGTCATGGCCTTGAACTTTACAGATGGCGGTAACAATACCAGCGCTCGGTACTTGATTTTTGTACATGTCATTTGCGGCCAACGTACTCAATTCTAATACATCACTGCCCTCATCCACCAACCGGTTAATGCGTTCTCTCACTAACAGTTTACCTCTCGCCGTATGCCTTTTAACCGCATCTTCTGGTCCACCTTTGATAGCCTCATTCGTTTTCAAGCGAAGCTGTTCGACTAACTCATCCATGTTAATTTTATTTTCTTGGTAGTAAGGATCATTTCTGATCGGTTCGCTGCCGATTATTGCGGCGGAGCTATATAGTCGGCACTGGACATTCAATCGCCGCGCTCCTCTGACTAACTTAAACATTATTGTGATTTAAATTACAGATTTAAACACGACCGGTCGACGAGTGTTTGCCTCGCTACTGACGATAACGTTTACAGTTATCTACATATACGATTATGTCGTACAGAAAAACAATTTCGTCGACGTTGGCGGCAGGTCAACCCCCACATTGATAAAAACTCAAACGTTGATAAGTTTATGCATAATGTTTACTTGTAACTTTAATGGCTTCGAGTCACTGAATAGTAATAATACAATACAAAGCCCTTGAATTATTGTTGTTCAGTTAACAATAAAGTTATTATGGTTCCGTGGCTTTGGCAGGTTTCAATGCACATTCAATCAATTGAACCAAGGCATGGCCTATTTTGATTGTTAATCGCATTGTGTACAATTGTTAGCGCCTACACTTGTGTTGGCAATAAAACAAATTACAACTTGCACTTTTAAAGAGTTACATGCGTACTTTGAGGTTGCGCTTTCCACATTCGTTTGAGTTTTATTCAACAATTTTTGGGGCCTCAAGCCGTAGTGCTCGGGCGGCGGCCAATCTGAGGATAGATTTCACCAGCTACGACACCAAAAAAGGTGTTTTAATTTATTTTACTTGAGTAGTCGATAGTACTCCATTAATTTTAATGTAATTTAAAATTAAGTTAGTGAAATTGTAATAAGAATTGAATTGATTGTAGAATTACTTGAACTCCATAATGAGCCTCCCGTTAGTTAGTTAGTTAGGACTTTAATTATTATCTTTCCTATATACCCTAAATATAGAACGTAATTGAAACTCTGTTACGTTACCTGAATGAAATGACTGTTAATTTAAAGGCGGCGTGTAACAAACGATTTGAGTTTCGCGTCTATCTAATCAGAATCTGCGTTTGGCGACCGGTTGCGGGACAGCGCGGCGCGGGTGAATGAACCGTTTCACTTTCTTCGACCCGACGCGAGGGGGCGACACTTTTCCGGCGACAGGTGTTGCGCTGATGGGTTCATTTATAGTGTTGTTAAAATTGATTTACTTCCTGTCGCCGGCAATGTTCGCGGTGTCTGCGCGTCTAATATGGCAACGATTGAGGAAAATAACAACGATCGGAGAATGGCTTTCTTTCCTCGCATGTTACAAAATTACCTTTAAGCACTTTATTTACTATACTATTTAATAGTAATGTCGAGTAATCGGATGAAATACAAGTTACTTTTGCCACTTTTTAAACTCAATGAACGGAATAATATTTTGTTACGGTGAGGGCTATTTTAACTTGTTTACAATAAAATATTAACCCCTCGTCGGTAAGCGAAAAACATGATTCTTACATTCACAAACAGCTATAACAATTGAAATAATCGTTAATCGTTTTTGTCAGGCATTTTATAAATTTATACCTAATAACTGAAATTCCATTGTTGTTGACATTATTAAATTTAACAGGCTTTGTTTGTTTATAAGGATGCGTTTCCTTAATGCGTTTATCAAAACATATTTTGTAAAATTCGGTTTTAGAAAGTTTTGTGCTCTAAAAACTGGATTTATTTATTGTCTTGCATCGATTTGTACCGAGGCATGTTGAAACAGCTGGGTTTTGAAATACATCTGGCACACATCGTAAGACCCATTACCTCTGCCCATAATAATAATGACGACGAAATGTACAATAATAGAAAAAATATAACATAACTAAATAAATAACAAATGTATATTACGGAATTATAATAATTATTTTCGTTTATTTGCCTTGAATGTGATACCTACCGTATCATTATGTATTAGATGAGGGTGGGGTGTTTACTTGTGAACGTTCAGCTATATCATAGCATTTAGGTAAGTATTTAACTTGTTATAAAAAATTACATAAAGATAAGTTGAATTTAGTTCTCGTAAAATCAAAAAAGTACAAATATAACATAACAATTATAAAGTGTTCCATGCACACAAATAGGTGTTATAAAAGTATATTAAAATCAATATTTTATTATAACCAGACGTCATTGTAACCGGATGAAAACTAGTTTACGAGGACATTTGAAGTTTCATTAATGTATTTTTTTTTAAGAAATAAGAATAGATTATATCAAATTACGATTATGGTAACTTTTGTAACTCTTCCATTCTAATTGTTAAAGCAGCACATGTTGCTTTTAAAGATGTTACAAAAGTAAAACAATTATGATTTTTTGTGTAAAGAATTACTATTTGTTAGAGTACTTTTTAGCAGAATGAACAAAACATCGATAGTACAATTTCTTCCCGCTTTTTTTTCAATTTAATATATTGTTAAAAACTCAAAGAAAGCCACAGGAAAAGTAAAAAAGATCACTGTCTTCAAATTACACTGCAATGTGTTACTTCTATACCAAATTTCATTTCATTTCATGGTATCATATTCCTACTAGATTGGTTTTGGTGTAATCAAATGTATTTCTAGAAAAAAAAATTTTGCTTACCTAAAGACATACTGCTCTCTGGCTAAGAAAATTTTTAGATCTGTACATGGGCCACTCTATATCTATATTAGTATTATAAAGTGCGAATTTTGTGAATTGGTGTATCGCGAAACGTAATCTCCGGAACCATGGCACCTATTTGGAAAAATATTTGACCATTTTAAAGGGGCATTACTCCGAATAGTCAAAGGCTTTACAACAAATGTATATGTATAATAATGAATTGTTTATTCCGTTCGATGTCCAGTGTTACATCAATGTACAAAGACATAATTTTCTTGCACATTAGACAAATTCTGATTCTGCAACCCCTTCGCACTCTGTTATCACTTCAGCATCATTCACGACACACACTCTAGTCGTTTATTTTATACCTTAATACCCTTTGTTGTCTACAGGATCGAGATGAGCAAACCAAATTGGAGATGAAACATCGTCAAGAAGAAGATGATCTTTACAGAAAATTCTCAAAACACCGCGAGGAAGAAAACAGGAGAATACGAGAAGAAATTCAGGTAGTTGCTTGTACATTAAAAAGTTAATTAATTAATACGTTGAAATAAAATTATGCCTAATATTACATAACAAGGTTTGTAACTACGCGAAATATGGCAAACAGGAAATCAATGATGCGAAAGTTTTAAATTGCCTACTAGAAATATTATAAGCAGTCACGAGAGAAAATACACAGTGGAATTAAATGAAAAAATAAAACGCTTAATATCCTCAGTTAAAGTTTTGATAACAGACATTAATTGCTTCAAATAGTTCAATGTTGCAGCAAATTAAAATATTGTATACGTATAAACCTAAAATATTTTGAATAAATTTATTTTCAATTATATATCTTAAATTAATTCCTCAGGATGAATGGGAGCGAGAGTTGGAAAGGCTCACGAATAGGTTCCAGCAGGAGATGCAGGTCAAAAAACGAAGGCCGGATGCGGAGATCGGTGCACTCACTCTTCGCCATCAACAAGAACGAGCCGATCTCGAGAAGAATATGACCCTAAGGAGAGACAAAAAGAAAGAGAGCCTCACTAGAAAAATGTTGGAACATGAAAGGTTAGTAAACTCGATCATCACTTGTTATATTACACATTTAAAGTTCAAGATAGTTTTCTAAATCAACATGAAGTATGCAACAAATGTTATGTAAATAGGTAATTTGATGTAGTTCATTCTAAAAACTTGGTAGGGTAAGTAGAGTTTAAAATATTTAAGCAACGAGCACAAATTTAAGTTAATTAAGAGTATTTGAATCGGATAAGATGGGTATGCAGATCATTTATCAATCATTCAACCCTTCCTCACTTTGATTTTCCAGAGCAGCAACAGCAGCTCTAGTGGAGAAACAGAGTTACGAGATGATGGAACTGATCCAGGAGCGAAGATCAGAGTACATGGCTGCCTCTTCTCTGTATCTAGACGGGGAGGAAGCACCACCATATCCTGCGCGAGCTCCCGCGCCCCAACCTCCACTGGTTTCCAAGTTCCACATTTATACAGACCCTGCGGAATTTGCTGACGTCGATAAGATAGCTATTTCGGTGAGTTTTAAAGAACCTTAAAAACAAGAATGTGTAGTTCAGTAACTGCAAACATTTTGTTTCCACTGTATAAGTAGTAGTAATTACCATTAGAATATATCAGTGAAGTTAACTTATTTAAAGCGGCATTTATGTCGAGACATTTCTATATAGAAGGGGTTTAAATACAAACGAGGTTGATAACAAATAATAAAAAATATCTGAAAGTGTTTTTGAGTTATATATGCAATATGAGTACAGAAGGAGATGATGGGTTCTGTGAAAGCTGCAGTTTTAAGATGTCCAAGTTACTATATAACGGTCAACAATCTTGAATCAGCACTAGGTTGAAAAAACGAAAGAGTTTATTTCACGCTACACTTAAAGGCCTATTAACTATTTGAATATTATTTTTTTTTAGCAAAATAGGATTTGACCCAACTTATGTTGCATCAGTAAATTACCACTTTCGTCTAAGAATAGAAATTGTGAGGTGTTTTTAGAAGCAAATAAAATTTGTTCGATTTGCTTGAGAAATTTTAGTCATCAATAAAATCAAGTCATTAGTAACCTCTCCTAATTAAATATTTCTACATTTTTAACTTCAACAGCTGACAAACGGTATGATAGACTATCTGATGGTAAGTGGTCCTCCGTAACACAAAAGTAACTGCCAATAAATAGCTTCTTTATGATATAATTTCTATATAAAAAATGAACAACAATAAATTATTGAATATTTTGATAAGTTCCTACTCAACGAAGCATAAAAACGTATTTCAAATATTTTATTCCAGGTGGCGCAAGAAGACCAAAAGACATTCACAGATCTAGTCCGACAGCTAGTAGGAAGATGTGCGACCGACGTGGAAAAAGCTAGGACGATATTCCGCTGGATCACCGTGAAGAACCTAAATAACATCCAGTTCGATGACAACCTCCGCGGAGACTCCCCGCTCGGTCTGCTGCGCGGCATCAAACACGGAACAGAGAGTTACCACGTGCTGTTCAAAAGATTGTGCAGGTAATCCTCAGTTACAAATTATCACTTACGGAGTGTAATGGTTGTGCCACCGCAGCAAAGAATATGGCTCAACTTAAAGGTACGTTACGTTTTTAAAATGATTCCAAATGTCCAAGATGCAAATAATAATCCAGTGATTACGACGTAGGTCAGACAACCCGGCGACCAACTGTATATTTCGAATAAATTTTAGCACAATTTTTGAGTTTTCTCTTTTTATATGAGCGACTAGTCTACCCTTATCATGTTTACAATATTTCATGACAACGCTTTTACGGGCTGAGTATGTCTAAGTCAATGAAAACGAATGTGTCGATGAAGTGGCTTTTAATTTCACTGAAAAAATGCTCTACTTAATAATAAATACTAACACGATACTACGATTATTAGATTACCAACATTTTCCATCCTTAACATTCTCAAATTTTTCTTCAGGACGTCCGGTGCAAATTTCATGCTCCTCAATCGACCGATTGAATTTGCGTCGTCGGACAATCAGTGTGGAAACTTTATAAAAACCACGCCCAACCCTACCTCACCCTGTTTCAGCTACGCAGGCCTGCACTGCGTCGTGATCAAGGGCTACAGCAAGTCTGCGGGCTACCAGCCGGGCGTGCGGTTCGAGGATAACAGGTTCCGCAACTCGTGGAACGCGGTGTACGTGGCGGGTGCGTGGCGCTTCGTGCAGTGCAACTGGGGCGCGCGGCATCTCGTTAACGCCAAGGACGCGCCGAAGCCCGGGAATAGAGGGAAGAGTGACAGTCTAAGGTTAGACTTGTACCGAGTTCCTTGGGTCCGAGTCAGTCTTACCTGCTCGCGGTGCATCTGCTGAGCAAAGGACAAAGTAGTAACTAAATAAATAATAACATAAATAATATTAACACACACACACACACACATACACACACACACGCTGTGTTGCGGGTAGCATGGATATTATCAAAACACGGCAAACACTCATGACTCGGAAACAACATTTATCTTTAACAAGGCTGTTCCGATCGATAATCGAAGGAGGTGATCCGTTGGTCAACTGGCAGGGCCACTACAAACTCGGTTACGGGTCATTAACCATAGCCAATCCTTTAGGTTTGTAGCTCCGTACCACAGTGAACTCGACAATAATCGTGCTTGGTGCTAAGGTTCTTTAACAAATTAGCTAAGTTTATCTTCCTTTTAAAATTCAACTATTCAAAGTTCAAATTATACTTAGATGGTAGTCTTGGATATCCACAATAAATGTATTCATCTGTTTTTTCGTCACTAGCAATGCGTGTTACAAATGTCTGTGGGAGAGGGAGACCAGTTACCATCAGATGACCCTCTGCGCATTATCCGGTCATTGACGCAACAAACAAGAGCTGCCTTTCAGCACTATCCATCTGTTACTAAATATTGATATACTTACATACCCCGTAGATATGAGTACGACGATCATTACTTCCTGACGGATCCTCGTGAGTTCATCTACGAGTTCTACCCGCTGCAGCCCGACTGGCAGTTGTTGAAGACGCCTATCACGCTGCACGACTTCGAGGAGCTGCCTTTCGTGAGGTCGCTGTTCTTCCGCTACGGACTGTACTTCACCGACCCCAACACCAAGGCCGTTATGTACACTGACTCCACTGGTGAGATCATGTTGCTTTGTAGGTCCTCTGAGCGTCTACCATCTATCATCGACCATCTTTATCTCTGTTTATCTTAAAAATGAATATTTTATTACTCAGTGCATCTACTTTACAAATGCTTTCAGCAATATTCGTTTTACTTGGCATTCACCATGTTTCGGTTGACATCATAAAATTGACTATATTGAGTCCATTACAACAACACATGACCGTCCGTCCAGTAACCAGCAGCTATATTACTCGACAGCGGCGTTTAAAAGTTTCCGTCGAAAATGCAGATAATAGGTTATACGTGGGGTTTGTTTCGTAGTGATGCGAACAGCACACTTATTGTTTGTGTGCAGGTGCGGCGACTATGCGTATAGCCATGCCGGCACACATGCAGAGTTCGCTCATCTTCCACTACAACCTCAAGTTCTACGACACGGAGGGCGACGGCTTCGACGGTGTCAGCCTCAAGAGATTCGTCATGCAGGTGATACCGAATACCGATAATAATGTTATTTTTTAAAATCTTAAGTAGAATATATTATTATACAATTATAACTTTTTAATTAATTAACACAAAGACAAGCATACAACACACGACTTGATTTATTAAACAAACACAATTGTTAATCAAATACAAATGTTCACCTGCGTAAGACGTTTTTGGCCTTATATATAATTTTGTTATTGTCGCTGACCGACCACCTACGTCATTTATATACATTAAACGCTTTACATAGCCTCTGACAGACAGCTGTCACAGATGCGTAATTGATTCGGTACTGATACGATTTATTCATGAGACTTGAGAAAAAAAAATTCAAGTAAGTATATCAAACTTATTACAGATAATATTATACATACATTACACTCAGTCGCCACCAAGCCACGGCTAATTAAATTTGATGTAGAAACGACCAATGTCACAGAAACATCGATGTCGGGCACCGACTGATGTTCCTATGTTTACTTTGAAGAAACATCGATGTTTTAATTTTTAACAACGATGAGCATCGATTTTCGACGATGTTCAACAACACCATCATAGAGTATCCCGAATTCGGTGTTCCGCAGTCGGTGGTGGGCAACGTGGTGTCGTTCCGTGTGCACGCGCCCTGCAGCGGCGCCTTCTTGCTGGACATATTTGCGAACGCAGTCACGCCGCGCGAATACCTCACCGGCGAGCCCATGAAGTTCAAGAGCGTTTGCAAGTTTAAGGTACGCGTTACATTGATAAGGTTTTTTGATAAGGGATTTTAAGCAAAAATTGTTAATATATAATTTGAAGATTGATTAATTTTAACGCTAGGATCGATCATACAAAAAACTACTTTCATTTAGATTCGGTCGCTATGAAAAGCATAATAAAATTTTATTTTATAATTTTTTTAAAAACCTTATTCAGGATGCAGGATGCGACATTCAATCAGAAATGTAAGATTATTACAATATCTACATACCTAACAAGTATTTTCACCTGTAGATATGTTGCGCGGAACTGCAAACTGTGATGGTGCCGCTGCCGGACTGCGCCAGCGGCGAGTGGGGCCCCACCAAGGCCACTCGCCTCTTCGGACTCGTGCCCATCACACATCAGGTGATTAATATTTCAGTTTTGATATTTGTATTATTAGTTTACTTCTGATATAAAGGTTGGTGTGAACCGATGGTTATACTCGACTTCACCTAATGGCTGTTTAAGGGTTAGGTTAAGTTAGACGCACCAAGTATAGCTAGACAACCGTTTTATTAAAAAAAATCTTCATTCCCCACAATAACGGAACACTTGAGCGCCCCCTTCTGAATTAAACTAGTTAACACCGAGCCATTGTTCCCGAAGGAGGCGCTAGTGTTCGCGGGCCGGGAACTGGAGCTCCAGTTCCGCATGTCGCGGCCGCTCGCAGACTTCATGGCGACCCTGCACAAGAACAGCGTCGACGAGAAACGACTCTCCAAGTACGTGCAGCAGAACGTCGTGGACGACATCGTCTCCTTCTACATCACCTTCCCCGAAGAGGGTAAGCCTGCGACCTAACTCATACTACACCTTTTATAAGTACCCTCGATAAGTGGTAGAGCCAAACGGCCGATTGTGATCATAAATTTAGATGACGACAGACCAGCGTGGACGCACGTGACAAACATACTTGTAAATCGAATGTATGGTTTTAATGTGTAACCTTTTTTTAATGCGAAAATATTGTATTGTCACTATGTAACCCCAGTATAAGGATATTACAATGAAAAATAAATATAAAAAAGGGGTAGTATTAAGTATTTAGTAAATTTATTATATAGGTTGCTTAAAAATGATCCTGTAATTGAATGGGGATTGTAATACCTAGTAACAATCATGTTTGATATAGTATTCTCCATCAGATTGCATTTTTTTCTTAGTCTTCTGCTATATTTCATGAAACTGGGACGTAATTTGTGTCCAGATACAATTTGTCGTTAAATATTCATAACGTGTATGCTCATACTAAGGAGGTGACTTTACATAGCAATGTAATAATGA
>DWPT01004253.1:0-13450 GCA_018251895.1 Agathymus mariae mariae
AAATACAAAAAAAAGTAAAAAAAAAAATATAGTTCAAAGGTTAAAAAAAACAGTATGTATTTCTATGAGATTTTCCCAGCGAAGCGGGCGGTTACAGCTAGTTATTTATAAATATATATACATTTACGAGGTTATGTTACGTAGGTAGGGGTACATATTTATACAATTTCAATTTGATTGTGTCGGTCAACATAATAGTTTTACACATTATATGAGTATAATTAAGATATGTATTTAAAGTATAAGATTAACAATATTTAATGATTCAACAAAACCAATTTTAAATAATGATTACGTTTGTCCAAAACTTATACTTACTTACAGATGCCGCTAATATTTTTCATTGTAAAAATTGTTTACAGTTGCTTACCTGTAAAAAAAAATTTAACATTTAATTGTTAACATTTATTATTATACATCGGAACTCTTCATAAATAAACACATTCAAGTATTATATTTTACATATGTTTAGGTCTAAAAATACACAAAAATTCTTCATTTGTCACACACACTGCAAATGACATACTTATGATGTGGGTATCTCCAAGAGGTGAGGGAATAGGCTATCATAAGTGCGTTCAACATCTTAGACTTCATCGTTATTTACCATCAAGTGAGAATGTTGTAAAACATTAACTTATTTTATGTAAAAAGAAAATACTCAAAGGTGAACGTATAGCTTGTCCACATATCTTCTATAATACATTTAGTAACTAAGTAATATTAAGAAAATTAGAAATAAAAGGTGATTGGAGTTACAATTCAGAGTTTTTATTCTGACAAGGTGTCCTACGAGAGAATTTTGGCACTCAACAATGCCAGTCATTCATTGTTATTACATTTATTATTACTTTGACAAGATTGATTTGACGTGAGCAAATTTCACGGTTGTTTGTTGGCGTAATACTTTAATGTTAAATCAAACGTTTGCCAACATTTACTTTCTTACAAATAAGCTGGCAGATATATGGCAAGATATAGATGATAAACAGTGCTCGCAAACTGGTCAGTGGTCGCAAACTGTACGCGTTTTAAATTTTTCTAATTACCAATGATGATGGAAACCGCCGTGAGGAAAATTGCATATCTAAGGGTATTCCATAATGTTCTCTCAGGTGTGTGATGTCTGCTAATACGCGCTTGGCCAACGTAAAGGACTATGGCCCTAACACGTCTCGCTGTGAGAGGAAACCCGATGCCAGCGATGACATAATTATGATTGTAATGGAGTACGCTCTGTCGTTTTTTCAAAAATCACTAGTCCTTACCAGCCCGCTTCGCTGGTCGGTCAACTCGAACAACTTACGGTTACGGTGCATTTATTTTATTTTTATTTCTGCCTTAATATTTTAAACTATAATTGTAATCACAAACATTTTAGTATGATCCGCGACGTGGTTAAGCTGCTCCATTAGTTGATAAAGCTTAGTGAAACAAGTTATGTAACCTTTATTTTAAACGTGGATCTGATTTGATTAATCCTGTCATGTTTATGTACATATACAGCAACTCTTATTCAATGTGTTCTTAAGGGAATTGTGTGTGTGTGATTTCGATACCACTCTGTAAAGAATAATTGTCAAGGCTGAGGAGCATTTATTTAACGTTGTTAGGTTCCAGAAAGATATACAGACGACACACAGAGAGGCATACAACAATTTTGAAAATGGTAGAACTTTGGTCCCTGACTCATAATAAGAATATTTATCACAAAATAAGACAATAAAATCAAATGTACTGACAGAACCTACAAATGTATCACAGTTCAAATTTAGTTATTCCTTAGCTCCCAGTCAAGGTGATTTAGGTTTTGAGCACGAATTTCTTGCTTGGTTTCAGTACGATACACTAAGTTAGCTTCAATCAGAGAAACAATCATATGAATAATTATTAATGAAACCGAATTAATTTAATAAAGTCCGAATTCATTGAGATTAGTACTTCAAATAAGTATACCAAAAAATCATTAGGATACGTTTATAGTAATGCAAGAGATCCTATAACATTTTCGGTTCGTGTATGAGAGAAGTAAACGACATTAAAATTGAGTTTAACGTTATGAACTTGTTCCGTTATTACTTCCGCAACACTTGTTCTCAGTCCACAATAACGTCAAATATGTTTTATAAAATTTACCTTTGCTATAGATAATGAATTATATTATTTAAATTATTAGGCTTTGTTATAGATAATTAGGCTTGAATGCGTTTTTTTTTTCATTATCGTATCACATATAAATAATTGAATTCTTTACAGTGATACTTTATATAGCATAGTTCTTATCTGGAGAAACTGCTTGCTGACTAGAAGAAAAAAAATTGTGTAGGCGTTTTTTTAAGAAAACAAAATATTGTAGGCTTTGAAGTTATTGCAGATTAGAAAATATTGAGAACGTCCGACATTATTGCACAAAGAAAATATTAAAATCCATTTTACTTTTCACAGTTATCATGTTCAATGGCAATATCCACGTACCTAAATGATATCAAGAGAACGCAGCACATATCTTCGTAAAATATTACTCTGCCGACATCCGTTGTTTATTGGTTTACGATATAGCCAAGCTCGGTATATCTCTGTGTGATACGTGGGTACTTTCCATTTTCCTAATAGGGATCTGGTTTTACGCGAGGCGATTCGAATCTAACCTTCGCGATTCCATGACCCGAAGAAGGCGGCGGAGCATATGCTTTAAGGGGATCGGTTTCACCACATCTTTCGACCTATGAATAATTTTAAAACATCTCATTATTTCATGTGTAGATACTTACGTGACACAAAACACAACGTATACAGCATTTTAATATTATCAAATCTTTTTACAGAAGACATAACACTTCATTAACGGCTCTCATTAACTTATCTCCGCGTTCTTCATGAATAAAACATTGTTTCGGTGGTGGGATATACAAAAAAAATTCAGAAACATATGAGTGAAATGTCTAGGAATATCTGTGTAATTCTACATAGTATAAAATGTCGTAGCGCCTTTACTCCGCCACGTTAATATCAACAAACGGAAGGTATGTATAAATGAGGTAAAATTTTCTTGTAAGGATTACTTGTTTACAATCAACATAAACATATTTGTTGTACAATATCAAATGACAAACCTTTTTTTACAAATACAAACCGGTTACCTACGTGACTCTTATTTGCTATTGCAGGGAACGGAAGTAGGTATTTAAATTAATGTAATTAGATTTTCGGACATGACGCTGATAAGACATAATTGAGAAAATTATACGGCCAAACTATAATAGCCTCAGCAATTCAGACTTTAAATTTTGTATTCGAACTTTACCGAAATGTTATTACATACATTTCCTTATTATGTATATTCAAATTTTCTACATTTTCGTTTATGAGAGAATCATCGCTCTCTACAAAATATGACCTATCGACATAAATAAAGATATACCATGAAAAAGTTCATGGAATTTTGTGGAACAACAAACGATGAACGACCATTATATATATATGGTATGGTCATATGGACATATGGTATATGTCCTAAGTAGCGTAGGATAAATACACAAATATGTCATTTAAACCATTTTCGAGTTTACCTACATTGATGAAAAGAAAATGCCCACTCGTACTACACCTATAGTTTATACTATACATACAATCTAAAAAACCACTAAAGTTCAATTGTCTTCCTCTGGTGTTTGATAACAAATACAGCATTGGACACTCATCCATCCATCAACCCTTTGAAGTCTACTGTTGGACATAGGCCTCACCTTACTTGCGCCACAATGTTCATATTATGTTCAATATTATCTCGAGGTTCAAAAATATTTGTTAAAAATAACACTTCTCAATTTATAGTTGTAAAGTTGTAAAGTATACAGTGCGAATTCTAAGTTTGTGTGTATGCGAAGGATAATCTCCGACACCGTGAATTTATAGACTATTAAAAAAAAACTATTTCCATCTGAAAGGTACCATGGACATAAGCTATAATATCATGATTGTAAAAACAAATTGATATACTTATACTATTTAGAGATTAGCATGAAATATACCTATGTAATATCTACATATAATCAGTCCACATGAACGAACCCGAAGCGAGCCACTAATGTTTTAATAAACATTTTTTTGTACAGGATATATACCATCATAATAACAAACGGCATTATTTATACCCGGACGTAATAGGACGTCCATTGTACGCAGGCACGTAGTGTTATTGTCGTATGACCTCTGCTGGACCACCAATGTCGATTCAACATTTTTAACATTAAAACGTAAGGTAACATAAGATGACTTGCGGTTGGCCATAGTCCCTGTTAAGTTAAAAAAATTACGCCAAAACGCTGTAACTTTTCGTTGCACGCAAATCACATATAAGATCAAAGGGAAAGTTACAAATTGCACGTAATTAGTGCTACCACTGCAATAACAGAAGACACCTCATTGCCTGTAAACAACTTTAAACAGCAAGTTTTATAGTAGCACGACTCTAATTTTGGAACATAATTATAGTGTATATATACCTGGACACCATACAATTTGTGGGAATGCCAATTTATTTATAATTATATTGTCAAAACAATGCCTCGTTTCTTTCCGTTTTCCGCTTCGTTTTTAATTCCGTTTAATATTGTATAATACATTGTATAACATTACTATTTCGACACAAGTTATATTATAATGATATAATTAAATATCAAAGCTGCAATAATCACGTGGAATGAGACGTATAGCTATTAATTAACGATGCACCTTGATTGGGGTCACGTATTATTCAGCATTATCTTACGAATATATATATATATATATTACAGTATCAATTAATTTAATAGGAATAACGTTAAGTAACGTTGTTTTTAGATTATGAAACACTCCGACATAGACCATCACTGTCAAAGGACATATTGGTTTTATACAGTTATTGATATATTATTCTGTATTTGTCACTTCATTTTTGTTATTTGGTTATCTTGTTCTGCATGATTGATTTGCACGATCATGTCCATCATCACGTCTTACGAATTACATTAAGAACCCATGCTACAATTCGATGTACACTATATTTATTCTTTTTAGCGTCACACCTTCAAGATCGTCAATATCTGCGGTTTTCAACATATACATTTGACGGTAAATTTGTTACGAACGATATCAATCTGTTGGTTTTTATCTAATATTTAAGATGTATCGAACATGTATAACACAGGTGCGTGTTTCATTTGTTCATTAGTCTCGCGAAGTGGACTCTTTTAGTGGGCGCGTGTATGAATTAAACGATTATCTTATGACATTTGTTCCACATTTACCTTTTACTTCGTAACAGACGGCACTTAAAGCTCTGGACATAATCGCGTCTGGCCTCGTTACGTTTAACATAATTACTCGGACAACTATCGGCTTACACATACCTACGCTTGACAGGCCCGGGGTAATCACAACATGTGTTCGTAGCCTTGTTTTGTTACTACTAATCACACAATTTTATGAAACAAAATTATCAAAGGTTAAATGATGGCTCCAAGGTCTCTAGCACACTTCTGTTAATTTGAAATACCAGACTTGTGCAATAGAATGGAACATTCCGCTTAATTCGTACGTTCTAGAATATTTCAAATTTCGTTGCTATAAGTGTAATAAAATATTTGATGTCAAGTTAGAAACGAATAAATTATTATCTTTAGATTGCATAATTATACACAGTCAACAAGAATAACAATTGAATGCTAAACCAAAAGTATTATTATGCAAGGTAACTAGTGTTTAATTTTTAATAGTGATATTAGCAACTATGAACAGCTAATTTCGTGCTAAATATGTATAAACTAAGTATTCTAGAGACTTGTAAAATCCCTTTGAATGGTACAGTGAGTAACTTTTAGTGATCCCGGGGTGAGGTCTTTAGGCATTACGCGCGGGAGAGGCACCAGTGCGTTCAGGTGAGAATTTAAAATGTCTCCATATGCGAAATAATAAAATTACATGACCGTTTATTATTATTAAGTAGGTACGTATACGTTGTGAGTATGCGGAAAATGTATTGCAGCTAAACACAAAACGAAGATTTCGAATAAGACTATGCGTGTCACCCTATAAACAGCCTTAGAACAATTCTAAACTTGGTACACCGAGAAGATCAATGACAGAACAATCCAGTAGACAATGCAGATTAATGGCCTGTTCACACATACAGGTGACATCGGTATGTCGATGAAACTGTCTTTACCGCTTTTATGTGTCTCATTAAAGATCGGAATAACCTTCATCATACATAATTACGATTGATATTGTTGTTGAATAACGTAAATTTTACTTAAATAAACGTAAATGTCTACTATTACTAGTAATAGCTTCGTTCGGTGAATAAAAAGGTCGTAAGGAAACCTGAGGAAGATTTCTTCCTTTCTACACTTGAGTAACTAGGCGAACCATAAAAAATATTCATACAGTGGCGGTTTAACATTTGAATTCCCTGTGCTGGGTGGGATGGATGTACGTAATTAAAAACCAACTTACTTAATACATAAATATCTTCTTCAGCCAGAAATCGAACCCGCAAATCGTTCGTTCAGAAAGCAAAATGCTCGCTTGCTAGTGCAACCATCAACTTAAGCAGTTTAGCGTAGTACGAGCTGGTAGTGTAACTATACTACCCGTCACCCATACATATGTGAGACGTATACATACAACACATGGCGTGGAGCGAAGCGATAACTATAATATCACGTTTTCCCCCCAGCAAATACCGTTAGCGATTATCCTAATAATCGTGAGCCGCGTCGGGTGTTGATGCTAATTCGGTAACAGAAATTCAAATTAACTTGTCAACAGCGGAACTGCAAATGTTAATTTTTTTTTCTGACCAATTGTTAAATATGGACGGGCTCTAAAGACAAAAGTAACGCAAGTTCCGACTATTAGAAGCGCGCGGTTATTTATCAAGCGCATTGTCTTCGAGTATTCAGGACGGTGTACAAATGCTAGACATTCGACACTTTCTATTTTCGTTCGGGTGTCAAGTTACCGGTGCTTTATAGAGTGACATAATTAGCGGACAAGCGACTTGGCGGGCTTGTTTCCGTCTATTTAGCTAAATACGGCTGTAAATGTCAAGGAGCTGCCGGCGATGGTATCTTGATTCATTCCAACTGAACGTTAAGCGAACATAAATTTAATAGGCAATATTTTACATCTTATTTGTACACGTCAAAATATTTTTAATTACGATAATTAACCTTTAAACATTATATAGAAAGCAAGAAAGAAAGAGATTTCTCTGTCACGGTTAAACTTTACAGCGGCTGGCCTAGAAAGGGTGCGAGCTGAATTAGGACGACCTGTTTAATCCGATTGCGAATAATCGAATAATCGCATTCCATCCACGAGTCCCTAATCGAGTCAGCATCGGCTACCCCGAAGAAAGTGTTTGATGGTGATTTCGAGATAACAGATAGAAAGCGCCGTTGTAACACCGTTGTAAACTCAAAATGGAATATTCCGAGTGAGCTATTTAATGATGGACCGCACAAACCAGCAAAATCTAATGTAAAATGCAAAGTTTATTGATACATATTGGTACAGACACAACGTGCAAATCAACCCACAGTTTTTCAACTGACAATTGTAAATTGAACGCTCCCCTTGACATCCTTAAAACAGTTATCGTTTTAGGGAATCAAAAGACAAGTTAATATCAGAACTTATCGGTATGCTCATGTCCGCGTGGACGGCTGCGATTGCGCGGGCGCAGAGGTCGCACCGTTCCTCACCGACCCCCGAACGAAACGTTATTCGAAATCAAACCGCTCAATGTCAGACGCCACAAGGTCGTCGCTCACGAAAACCGCCTTTGTGACTCAACCCACAGAGATCAGAACAAAACGCATCGGCACAGAAAGAATAATTTGACATCAAACTCGGCGTCTTCTATTGTTCGCTAAGTAGCTTTAAAGTGCTGACATTTGCGTAAGCCACATAATATATATAATATTTCATGTTGCAAAGAGATTTCCGTTAAGGTTGAAAACATTCGATTGGCACATAGAGAGAGACCCCATAAATAACCGATCACGGTTTACGATTCTGTTATCGCGATCGGTGAGTGTAAGCGGGCCGGCTTCCACGTGCCAGTGATTACTTGCTAGTAGGCAGTGAGCAGCTACCATTGTCTATTGCACAACGCACTCCACAATATTATACATAACTTGTCACGAATAAATTTTACTATTGTAATAGTCCCTTGCCTCCATAGTAATGTTTACATTAAACTAAACAATCGTTAAGAGAACACATTTATCTGAGTCATTACTTAGTGTTAAATATTTACCTTTTCATTTATTAATTAATACACATAAGATTTCAGCATTTAGAGCAAGTATTTTGAATTTAAGTCTTCCGCAAAAATTTTCAAGCATTGAAAATTACTGTGATTAATCGATACTTCAACATCGGTATGTATATAAGATTACAATTAGAAGTATGGCGGCTAATCATGCGTTGAGATGCTAATCTGCAAGCAAATTCACATTAGTTCTATAATTCTTACCTCTCACGGTTTCGGTTCGTATTCCAGTGAAAACTAGCAAAAGAAGCACTTGAGAAACTTAACTTCTATGCTCTAGATTTCCGTGTCACGGAGACGGTGAATCGTGCTGATACAAAGCGTCGAGGTCACCAAAAAACTATAGAAATCAATCAATTCTAAACATGAGGTTTGAATTAATTTACGCTGTCCAAACGTCAAAGAAGAAGTTGATTAGTTTTGTTACCTAGAATCGAATGTCACTTGTAACTGAGTTATTTTGCAAAACTTCGAATGGAAAGCATTCAAACACACTGTCGACGTGCCAGTGTGTGTTTGCGTTGGTACATGCATCGAGTATATCGTCATAACGATTCAACCGTGTATATGAGAGACGTCTAAATTCTAAACGTTCTTTATGTAGGTACATAATTACCATTTGTTGATACCCGCGCGACGAGTCTGTAAACTCTCGAAACTGATGCTTGCATGCCAGTAAATGATAGTTTTAAATTTTGTAACCAGTTACGCATCGATGAAACGATCTAAATAATAATTTTTATCAAATTAAAATTTCGATAACTTATCAGGTTATTAGGTACCATATTCAACATCAAATATTCATTAAGTTGTTCTTCGCCACTCTTCAAAGGCTTTATATTATAGCTCGAGGTAATCCGCGAGGTGCTTCCGCATCTGGTGTACAAACATCAAAACAAATATACACGTTAAATAGATTGACCGAATGCTTAAGTACAAAGTGGTGTGTGTATAAAAATTGTAAAATCAATCATACTTGTACGGTTTGTGCTGTCTATGTATTGCATGATAGTTTGCATTCATATAAATTTAATTGAATTTAAAAAACATCACTAATTGAATCCGAACCATACTTGGTGTCGGTTTTTCTCCGCATCTGTTTCTAGTTACCGACAGGTGAACGCCATAACAAAACAAACTCTTTCCGGTACCAGAATTCAAACGCGGGAGTGAGACGCCCTGCTGGCAGTCCGGTAGATTAATAAACCATTTTTTGCTACAAGATCTTTACGTCCGATAAGAGGAAAAAAATATAGAAAGGATTTTTGTTTCTTTTCTATCCTATAAAAAGTAATACTCAAACAACAACGGGAATGAAAAACATTAAAGTTTTTGTAGTGACAGATAACCAGATAAGTAACGATTAGATATGACTAAAACAAGTGGTTTCTAAATGTATTTTTTACACAAAATACAAAGGTTAATTGTCATAATCATAAATAATTATGTCCTGTCGGTCCTAATATTAGGTCCGATCCTTGATCAGAACGAGTGGTTTAAGAGTTAAACCCACAAGCGGACTCAGAGGGTTGGCAGACTTTACACCTTTACTTCAACTTTATCTAACAAGATATTAAGAATCGGAATTAAATATAAATCACTGTTTGCTTTTAAAATTATAGTGCCGTAAAAGTAAATGTACAGTGTATAGTCGTAATAAACACAAAATGTACGTGCAGCCGTTCCACCTGACGGGATCGCTCGCCAACTCCTGACGTGTGTTAAAAAACTTGGACAAACGGGAACCGGTACACTTTTCTCGCACCTTGGCTGGTCAATTAAATCGAACAGACGATGTCGAGAACGAGTTTCCGCCGACCATCTGTCTAGGTCGTGTAGGATGCAGAATATTATGGAAGGTACAAATGAAAACATCTCGAATCTGTTCTGCGTCTCTGCGTGTATTACGTTATAATAAATTGGTTAAAGTTGATTTTATTAATTTCTTTAGTCTTTTACGTAATAGTTTATTACATTATGCAAAAAAATCATCCTGTGTGCAGTAAACAAATGCCATGCAATGCCAACCGGTTGGTAGCGCGGCCTTATAGTAAGTTATGGGTTAGAATGATGTAACTAAGACTGAATTTCGTAAATAAGTGATCAATTCACAATGAATTTTCCATTTTAGTTACAAAATGTCGCTGTAGTGTGTAGCGAGTCCAAGTTTACATCAACCTTCATGTTTACAAACTAAAGAAGAACTCTCGAGCCGAACAAACACTTTCTATATTTTGTCCTCCGGCTATTTACCGTTGGAAATAGAATATTAATTTAACAACGGTAAAATGATTCGTAAAACTACGTTCTACGAAATGTATGAGATTCTTATTTATAAATAACGTATTTAAATAACAACCAAATAAACCAGGACATAAGAACGACCCTCAGGTTTAAGACTAATTTTGAAACTAAACTCATGCGTGATTTTTAATGTCTCTCTTCTGTATGGTTAACAACCACAAAATTAGGCACAAAAAATTACAAATAGAAACGGATACAAAAATGAATATTTATTTATTACTTTACTTATCAGATAAGATATAAACGAAAAAGTAATTAGTTAATCCTGTAAGATATATTCATTGCAAACATCCCCAGCATACAAATATTATTCTCAACTTTGTTTTCGTAATTTCTACGTAACGAGCAAGGAAATTATGTTTACGTAAAGTACTAAGATTATGAATTACGTATATACCTATGCTTAATATTTGCATCTCAGATCAAAACAGCAAATAAGGTGGTGACAATGTGGTATACGAAATGAGACCCCAGAATAGATACGATACCTAATAGTGTGTACGATACGCAACGAAATTATTAAATATAGGATAACAGTAGAAACAATGGCATAGTACCATTTTTCATGTCAAAAGACAAATACAGATAGTCATACGGTTATCAAAGGAGTTAACGATAGTAAGTTAACATGGTAACAGTTTTGTAACTCATTCACAAACCGAAGATCAACACGGTTATTGCATTTGCCTCGCCCATCTACTTTATAGTTTCCAGAATATGTATATAATAACACACCTCGCAACAATGGTAGACTGGTCAAAGATAGATAAAATGCACGACAGACACCAGGTATGAACAAGCATTTGACTAGAAGTCCAGAACATCTATATAAAATATTTATCTATCTAAGTTTCTATCTATATAAAAACTAAATTAAATACACCGCTGTAAGTTTACGTGAATTATTGCTGATAGACCACACTCAAATATGCGGTAATTATCTAGTAGCAGAACAATACAAATTGTAAGCAATCGGTAAACCACGACGAAAATTCTAGCATATAAAATGGCGTAACGAATCGAACGGGCGTCAACTGAACACAGAACGAGCGAGTTACCAGCCTGACAGTAACCTTTGGCCGCGAGACCTACTGAATTCAGATGACGATTCCGAGAAAAATCTAAAGCAAACCTGTTGTGTAAGTACCGTTGTTGTGTCTGTTGACGCCGTTTTGCCGGTGTCCGGGGACGCTAGTCACAACCACGAGGTCCCGCATGGGGCGCATGACGGCCCGTTCGGATAACCCCGACCACGAAATCTCCCATCAGTCATAGGCCTATAAGGCAATGATATTGTTAACGGCAATCCAACACACGGAATACACGGGGCCCGCCGATTCACTGGGCCGGAACACAACCACTCACTAGCAATTGTTACCGCTCCCTGTTCCACCACGTCGATTATGTCGCACCGTTTCCTCTGATCGTGGCAAAACTTTCAATGTTTTGGAAACAATAGCCGACGTCGCGTAAATGAGCGAATCGAATTAAAACGGGGAAAGCGATCAAATTGTCCGTATTTAAATTGAATATCAGCACTACACTAGTAATACCCAGATTTATTGTAAAAGCCGAATTATAATGTAGAAATTAACAATTGTATACTGCTCGACATAATTTGACAGCGGATTAAACAGTGTAAACGCGTCGCGATTGACCGTCTCCCATGAATGTTTTCAACGTACTGTCCCGGACCGGAGGCAGCTGTGCGAGACTGACAAAAAAGAGAAAGAACTAGCATGACGTATCCGAGCGGTAAGCACACAATTCAATTGAATGATTACAGCAGGAAATGCACCGTTTGTAAATGGTAAATAAAGCGCAATATCGCAGTGATTTTTACAGTGGTAGCACACAGCTGAATCAAGTTTCCTTGGAACATAACATTGCGTGTGGAAATTCGAGACAGATCGAACAGCACAATCATAAGGTGCGATAGGGACAGAAGAACAGAGCGACAGGGTCCGAGGCTCACCGAACGTCAGCCGACCGCCAAGGCCGGCGCGCGTCACGATTCGCGAAGACTAGACGTGCCCTTATGTACAATCAGTACATAAGTCCTAACACATGCACAAGTTTATTACCCTTCATACATATTGCAGGATAGATAAGCATATAGACTATTACTGATGACGAACGTATAAATTAAGATTTGTTTACTTTGATTAATAATACCATCGAGAATAATACCAGGTTATTAATAACCAACTTGATTGAAACGACGAAAACAACAGGTAAAAGAATAAAATTAACGTCACCGGTATTATTCAGCTGATTCAACATAACTTATTTATTTCACAAGTATATTACATTGATGGAATATGAACAAGCTATTACTTGAAATCTGATAATAAACACGAGTAACAACAAAAAGGTTATTTATTAAATCTTTAAAACGTTTGCAGATAATTCTATAAAATTTAAATCCATTTGATCAAACATAATTAAGTGGCTATCACAGTTAGTATGTAATGTAATAATTAACTCAATGTTACATACAGTACATTACGTATATACATACGTATATACATTACCAATACGACGTATCTAAAACCAAATCCATATTTTTTGAAATTCTTGGTTGATCCACGTATTATCATTGCAACACTGATCCGCATTAGTTGATACATTATTAATAGCCTATTAACAAAACTGAATACTATATACGAGTAGTCATATATCAGCAAAATCGGCTGGATAGAACAACAATAATAGATTAATTACTCGGGTCCAATTCAACGCGATGTTAGGGCAAACAGGCAAAGAATTGAGAAGGCGTAAATAGACACTAAGCCAGTAAGTCCATGTTAGTGGTTCGAAGGAACG
>DWPT01004254.1:0-13449 GCA_018251895.1 Agathymus mariae mariae
CCTCTTACGACACCCTGTTCTGCCAGCATGGGATTGGGGGGAGTATTCTAGGCCGCCCCAATACGGCCAAAACATACTTTATGTTGTTAATTGCTATGATAATGTAGCTACTAATAAAGTACTGTGTGACGTAATCCAATAAGCGACGCTCCAAGGTAATACAATTATAAAGCACGCTGACACTACTACAGATATTCCATATCGCTGACGCTGACGGTGACTCAAGGATTATATAGTACGTCTTCCTTGTTTGTCTATATAGTTCAATGTGAATAACTTTGTTTGTGATTTGTTGTCTGTAAATCTAAATTTAATTAAATCATTACGGTTTTTGATGATCTATATTAAAAACTAAATTTATTTTAGACTAGCAAATGCCCTCGCTTCGCTTCGGAAAAATTACCTAAAGCATCTGCATTTTTCTGGATTAACTCATAACCTTTTTATTTATGGACGGATTGCAATGAAACAAACTAAGTTTTAAGTGACGCTTACTGCAATACATTAGTGAAAACCAGAACGAAATCAGTTAAGCCGTTTCTGAGATTAGCGGGAACAAACGCACAGACAAAAATTCTAACAACTATTGTTTTGGGTTCTATTACGTTAAAAAATGCCCCTAATATTTTTTTTTCTCATATATCGTTCATGTACAGAAAGAGATCAGTTAGAATTTTATTATTAGTGTAGATATATATAAATGACTATTAAATGTACATAATTTTGACGCACGAGCAACGGATCAATAGTTAAAGACGAGGTAATTTTGATTTTTAATCCAGGCGGACCTCGTTTCGAGTTAAAAATTATTCGATTAGGCAATAAAAATACCTTTCAACTATTGGAGTCTACGTGACTTAGTTGACCATTGCAGTTCATCAATAATTATACCTGAAATCTTGGTCTTTTTTATATTCCAGGTTGCTACAGCTTGTAATAGTATATTTTTATTGTTTGATTAAGACACTCTAAACAATAAATTACAGTTATTCACTACAATTATTAATTGTCGCAAAATAGTTTGATTACATGTTAGTAACGTATACAAAAATATAAACAGGTAAGAAATTAAACATGAAACATTATTTTCATAATCATAATACCAACAGGTAGTATATATTATGTAACTATAGATTATACAATAGCATAGCTCTCACGACGCGATTAACAAAGATAAGCAATGTCGCTGTTGTGTACAGTTCCTGTCGGGATTCTGGAGTTCTAGTAGCAAAACATGTCACTGGCTACGTACTTCATAGAGCATTTGAAGAAAGTCCTAGTTAATTTGTTTAACAGATAATTACAGAAGGAAAATAAGCAAACGTGCCACAAGATGGTTAGTGGGTCATCTGGTATTAGCGTCTGTCGAGCGTCAAGAACTCCCCGTCATTGTAGTCTCGTTGTTACTATGGCAAAATCAGTAAAACTACAAAAAAAATTAATTTCAGTAAAAATCATATACATAAGTTTAAAATTATATGTGAAGTGTCACCGCGCGCCGAAGCTACGCGGAACTCCAGATCACCTCTTTTCCTCTAAAACGTTAAAAATAATACACACGTGGAATCTCTAAGGGATTGTTTTTCATCCTACATTCTAATATGCGAACGTAAGGAAAAACTTCGAATATTTAAGAACAAAAGCATCCTTTCATACATTGAAAATACAAAAGTTACATCTTGGTGAAATTTTTTGCAGAACAGTACAAAAGTAAGGACAACAGCATATTGTACCAATGTCCTGTTTTACGTAATAGGAAAATAATATAGGGAAAAAGTTTCTGTACATGTCCCAAAACTTGTGCGAAATTAATAAAAATCGTTAGAAGTTATATCTTTTGTATCTCTTTAGTGGGAGGGACCTTATGTTTAGTGCAATGCTGCTGTATCGTAGTGTAAAAGAAACTATTTGGAAATTGGTTCACTGGAATAACCATTTATAAATATACTCGGGTATTCCATTTACGTTGTTACTAAAGAACTAAAATTTCGTTATTGTTCTCATGCAAGGACATATTGTTACTGTAAAAACAAATTAAATTGTTTTTATTTTAGTTTATCTTTGTCTCCTGCCTTTTTATATTCAATTCGTAAGCACAAATTACATTAATATTTCAGTAGATCACTCGTGCAACATACATTTATAGATACGTCATCAGATAGGCCATTTCATTGGTTGTTGGCTAGTGACATAAAAAACATAACCTCTATATGTAATCTGTGTAGTAGGTAATTCAACAGAATTCACATAGAATTAGGCTCTACACACGATAATTGGAGCGTCGTTCCGGCGGTATTGTTCGCTTTCCATTGTTCTTATAAACGAGTTTTATTTCCGCGGATAAAGGACATTGCAAACAATAGTAGTTACGTTACATTATGCTTTGAACGTACATTTTCGTTATTTGTAAGAGTAATTAAATGCACATGTTACAAGTTATGATCCGTTATGCTTAGTGTAAATTTTAAATTGGTGTAATTGGTTAACCAATAATTGCTGTGAAAGTTAGTTATTTTTCATTATATTTAAAATTTTATTTATATCGATAACTTTTAAATACATTACTTGTTTTAACGATGTCATGAGAGGGTAGTACGTATAGACAATAAAAATATATTTTTTTATTATTGTTTTGATATAAATCCTTAAATTTACGCTGGAAATAAATAAATATTAGTGAAATCTAAATCGAATTTAAAGCTATATTGAAATAATGTGCAATTATTATTATAAGATTATTATAAAAATACACAATAATGTTCCGTCGTATCTCCATAATGAGATTTTCATCACTGCAGTGATATTTTCTTTTCCTTTGAAATGTATTGCAAACGTGATATGAGATGACGTATGATACTAAAGAGATTTATTACCACGGTACGTAACTTTTGGATGTCAGGATTGTTTGCTGACTCGTCTATCGCTATGTTATACAAATGGTATGGGTGTACTTATCCAATTCTATACAATTATTGTAATTTCAAGGTATAAATCGGTATCGTCTAGTAGTTATAGTAATTTGTACATTCAATGACATTTGAACCGAGTAAACCACAAGATGCCTTACCGGTTTCGTGCGTTCTTCAGAGCCTGTTTCGCGTAGAAATAGACACTGACCGCTTAAACCTGAAATCGTAGTCTTCTCACTAGAAAATATTTTTGTTTTGTGCGAAGAGAGTTGTAGTCACCGACACATAAAGCACGTTCCATTTCACTCTTATGGTGCAGTAATATATGTGACCGACTTGAAATAGCAGAATAGGTTTACTGCGTTCTTATAGGACGCCATATTTGTTTACGAGTAAATATAGTCCCTAAATAATTTAAATAAAATATGTGAGTGTTAAAATTGACGCAACATTTGATTTTTTGGTGCTTATATAATCAATATATAACAGAATCTTTTATATCATATACAATTATCTCGTACTGGAATGCAGTGGGCTCCGCTGCTCGTTTATCTGCTATTGACATTAAAAAAGTCTAATATGAAATAAGCGCTTATAATAAGTTGTACTTATAGTACGTTAAGGTATTTTTACAACAAATCAAAACTGGTTGTGTTGGGAAATGATAGACACATAAATATGGGTCACCGGGTGACATAGTCGATCGCTTACTTTCTCTTCTATTTAGTAATTTGGTATTAATACCATGTTCTATGCAAGAACATTATCAGAAAATTAATACGTGTTTTATGGGTCAACTCAATATTACATTATGAAATCGTTCGTTGCAGTTGCAAGTCGCCGATGGACTAAATTGCCCCGGCCTTGTACTAAACGAATTAAGGTAATATGGCTGGGTAAGAAAGATGAAATATAATGAGGTAATGTAGAATCAGCAGATGTAACACAAAAGGATATCGTTGTATTTATTACTTTCAAACATTAGTAAACTGCAATATGAAAATTTTTACTGTTAAAAGTGCAGGTAGTAAATATTTGCTTTAGATTCCCATGAACACATAAAGTCGGTCAAAGCCGCAGTCGCTATAGCAAGTCGTTATAACAAACCATCAAACAAATTTTACATCGTCAACCAATTCTCAGCCCATTAGTTTTCGTTTTATAATCAAAAAACAATCAAAGTAGCTATATTTTTTAAATTTATGTTAAAATCCTGGTTAAATGTTATGCAACTGCTTATGTTAAATTTGTAACGAAATATATTCTGCAAGGGCTGTGAATCTTTGGAATTCATTACCATTATCTTACTTACGTATATAACTAAAAAGTACTCGTTCGCCCCTACCTTCGTTTCTCTAGAAACCTTAGCCCAAAGGTCAGCTAGAGGAAATCGCTTCTGAGTGATAAGGTCGCGTTTTGTATCACTTGTTTAGACTTGTGGTGTTAACTCACATTGATGTTCAATGAAGAGTTTTTATTGTTGTTGTAGATAACGTAACTATCTCAACGCAAGCTGATGGATCGATGTAATCGAATCCGCGGTTCTCTAGTGATGACGTCACGAACCGATACCGACATAGATGTTTTTATTTGAAAAAAGATTACATAATTAAAACAATTCACGTTTAAAATAAAAACTTAAATATAAAACCCTTGTTGGTTTTTACGATTATTACCTACTATATATTATTTTATTATTTTCAATAATAATAAATAACTTACACGTATTCAATTTCAGGCAACCATTGATCAGAATAGTTAAATGGTGATGGATTCTTACTCGTGGTTTGTTGATGGTCTGAGAATAATTTTGGTCGGTAGTTGTCGGTCGAACTATAAAGTTAAACTATAGATGATACTTTTAGTTAGTAATTTACAAGTTATAAGTTTTAGTGGATTCAATTAATGAAACGTTATAAAAAGTCCCAAATTAATTTCGTTATTGCAAAAAGTCATCTGCCGGCTCTACCTTTTTATTTTATTTAAGTGCTTAACGATACTTTGGCTTGTATTAGCATATTTGCATAAGCTATAATGAGTTTTTATACTTTAGGAATAGATTTTGGCTTTTATTCGTAATAGCAATTAGCTACATGTATAGATAACGGTATAACAAAAATGTTCATGATTAAATTTTAATAGACTTACATATAAACTTTTGCTAATTATAAGTTTCTGCTTTCGAGGGATGAGGGGGATCCCTTTTTACTGGAATAATATCTCCATTATTTCAGTAACATAAATTGTAACGATGAATAATAAAACAGTACCAGTGAACATTTTCATGAGGTTCTTAACTAACAAAAAATGTAATACACATAACTGCATACTGAAATGATATGTAAAATAGTCCCGCACATCGGTTTCTTCGTCTGTGTCCCACTTATAAAAACCGCTATAAAATGTTTCAGAATACATTGATTTATTGCACGACTGTTAACTTTTGCACATGACAAGGCCTAAGCGGGTTAACTACATATTCTGAAACGGTAATGGATAGATTGACTATTGTCTTGTACGTCTGTTGCTTACCGTATAACGAAACTTGGAGAGATCTCTTCATCGCCGTGCACGGAAAGAACGAAATCCTGACGAGAGTCGCTTATGGTTACAAGCTGTTACATATAAATCTTGTGCCAAGTAATAGACGAGAGCATAAAAAGATAAATAATAAAATTGTAAAGCAATATAATATGTTAGATATAATAAAATAATTGGCCAAGATACGGCATTATCAACATACGTTACAGGGAATATACCTTTCTATTTCGCCTTTCGGATGCCGTGTAATTAATAAATAAATACGTATATACGTATAGCGTATGTTTGTTATATCTGTATATCGAGAAAGAGCAAAGTTAAGAAACAATAGTTTGGACACTTTCCAACCTACTGCAACTATAATATATCAAAGTAATGGTAATTGCACACGTTTATCAATATAAATTATAACATTTACACGTGACATCACTTTCTATATCCAAACGTCAGGTCGTGAAAGTACAAGTTACGGTACAGAGAAAGAACGTATGGACGCACGGCAGTTACCTAGAGCTAGACTAATACTTGAAAATGATAATGTATTGCAACTTGTATTTGACTGTATTTATAATTGAACTGAACTATTCATAGTTACCTCTAATCAATACAACGGTTGAACATCAAGTTTATTTACTCAAGTCATGTATAATTATAATCGAATTTAGGATATTGCCACTAGAAAACATAATATGTAAGGTTCTCCTCAAGAGCGTACAGGCCTTCTCATAACTTACCATCGGAAGTGATGAGCGCTACCCATGAATTTACAACAAAAGCATTACCAACACATTATCAGTAAAGCACGAAGCGATCAACTTGCTTATTGTTGTTTTATTTCCGTAGCATAAAAACAAGTATCGGAATAATACGTAAATTGGGTTGAGGTGAAAGTAGGTCAAAACTGGGACGGTGGGGATAAAAGCTCCGCAACAAAGGATTAGGGTAAATACGAAGGATTATGAAGGACTTATATTTCAGATTGAGGGGCCAACAAAATTTGTAATATTGAAATCTCAATAAATATTACAATTCACATATCAATAGCATGTGTATGGATAATTTTACTGGTTTTACATCAGGGATGTTACGGAGCTCCGTAACTGTAACCGAAACTATCCGATATCCGAAATAAAATATATCCGAAACCGTAACCGAATCCGAAGAAATGTTTGGGATAATTTCGGATCGAGGTAGAGTCTAAATAAAGCACGTTATGAGTGGTGAATGCCGACCGAGCCGATACATTAGTTGCGTTGTTCTCATTTTAGATAGTCTTAATTATTTAATTACTTTTTTCTGTGATCATAATACCAAATAAAACCTAGAAACAAAGTCAAACTTTGTAAATACATTATATATTTTTTTCAAGTCGTAAATAATCTAATATTCGTAACCGAAATTATCCGAAACAATCGGATAATCCGAAATAATTTAATATCCATAACCTTAACCGAAATCGGTAAGATATGATTCATATATCCGTATCCATATCCGAATCCGAAATATAATATCCATAACATCCTCATTTTACATATAGCCTGTGTGATACAAAATTTGTTTTTCTATCTATATTTTCAATCCTTATGCTGTTTTACATTTTACGTTACAAATTACTGTTTTTATTACTCTTATAGAAATTGTATGAATAATGTATAATGACGTAATAAGAATAAATACGCATATAAACAACAATAACGTTTATATATAATTATTCACAAAAACACCTCAAAAATATTATTTATATTGTTACAACCACAATTAATAACCACAACATCAATTATATAACCTTCAAAATTTTTCTAGAAAAGCCGTACGAAGGCGTAGATTTTGTCTGCGTAACAAAAAAAAAAAGAAGTTTGAACGTTGCAAAGGAAAAATGTGAAAACTCTGGGACAAGGTAAGCATATAAGCATTTATTTATTTGAAGCTGTCACTTTCTCTGTCAATAAATCTATCTGATATATCCCGACATTAAATATGGTTTCCACACTTAAACAATACGTTACGAGTATTACTGACAAATTGCTCGCAAATAAAATAAAAATTCATAACCGACCCGCACTTTCACGTTCATTCAATTCAATATTAACGGAACGCTCAGCAAAATACAATACAAAATAAATGTTAAATCAAAAACAAAATACGTACAAATTAATTATGCCCAAAGAATGACCTTTTTTGAGCTGTTCATTTAAAGATAAGTAACATTTTCATTCAAATATCACTTCAGACAATAACAAAAAACTCGACAATTTCAAAGATATTTTGGTCTTTTGATCTGGAAACAAAAATTGTCTTAGCATTAAACCCATGAAGTAGTTCGGAGCAAGCTAGTAACTTAATGCTTTGTTTCGATCCCCATCATTTAGTCGTTTGTTCTTCAGTCTCTGAACACCGAATTTATCGTTCCAATTGACTTCAACATTATTCTAATTTATTCAATCAAAAGTTAAATGCCTCCCCGCGTGTCAATTAAGTGAGTGATTGAAGAATTGAACTTTATGAGGTTTTAATTCAGTCTGTCATTATAAAACGACAAGAAATTTATGTATAATGTAACATGGTGGCGAAGTTAATAAAATTATTTGATAAATACACGAATTTCTTTTAGGTTTGCCTTTTATTACCGATGAAACAAACAGACCTTTAAAATGAACGAATCCAATTACAATCGTGTTACATCGTGCCCTTGTAAAAGGACAATGAACTGGGTTTTTATTATTAACTTATAACTTCTTTGCTGAATAGAGAATAATTAATATATATTTTGTATCTCATTTGAATTTTATCCTATTTAAAATATTTAAATAATAGGCAAAAAAAAATTTACTGATACCTACGTGATTACTGGTAATGGAAATCGTACGAACTAACATGGGCATTTGTAACTTAGGCTCTTGGACGATTAGCCACCTAAAACTGGTATTAAAACTTAGCTACGCAGGTGAGTTAATAACCATGCATGAATACCATTTGGTACTCTGCATTAGTTGGGTAAAGGCTTAGGGATCTCTTACAGGGGACATCTGATGTCAATGCTCCGTTGCTTAGCAGAGTGTACTACAAGAATAGGTTTGTTAGGACTTTATGAAAGGATGGAGCTTCTTACACTCCAAAACTACATGAGTACACTCCAATTTTACATCTACAAACATAACATTCAATTCTGTTGTTGACTCACATGTAAATTACTGTACTTATAGTTTATTCATTCGCCATTTACATTAACCTTGTCAATGTAGGCGTTGAAGGCGCCTTTAAAGGATTTGAAGACATCAAAAAATAAAGCGAGTCTAGGTTTTATTAGAGGTCAATGGTTCTAAAGATATGTGACTGGAGTCTAGAGGTTATTTTTTAGTATGTATGAGGTTAATATCCAATAAAGGCCTCGAACCTTGTTAGAAGGGTGACCGCTGTGGCCGTTGGTATCGGCTTCTACGGTTACAAAGCATTTCTTCAGCTATTTCGGAGGTCGTCGTGAGGATTTCGGATACTTGGGATCGCCACTAATCTTTCCACATAATCGTATTAAAGCAGCGTGGTGTAGAACGCTTCATGTCTTAACGAGAAGTTCTCCCTTCAGTATCTTACAAGGCTAAAATGAGGTGAACATATAAATTAGGTAAATATACATAGATGTTGTTGAAATCTGTAGTTTATTTGGTAATAAGTTTGTCAAAAAAGTCGTGGACAACATCTGGATGTATTTGTAAGTGTACAGAAGGCGAATGTTCACAAAAAATGCGGATAGTCTAGTAGCGTTCAACTCCTTTATTGCTTTCGATCGAGGATAGTCTTACGTTCTCAATATTACGAACAGTAATATAAGTCATTGCATGTTATCCTGGTCAAGCCAAAGGAAAATTGCTCTTTTTGAAATTATACTTGATCGTTCGTTTTCATTTATCGTCATGTAGTATTGACAGTTTATTAGACTTCAATATGTTGTTTTATATTTAATACCATTACAGCTTGAATAATAAATCCTGTTTCGCTGTAAACAAATAACAGACTTATTTACAAGGTGATTATTGTATTTACCGTTTAGAGTAACAGTCAAAAGTAAGTTTAATAGTGAAAGTAAAAAAAAATTCCATAAGTGAAAAAATTAAGTTAATCCTAATGGTAACGGTAGTTTCACTCTAAACCAATCAATTAAACAGCGAATAAAATTAGTGCGATAACGACGCATGATCACACAAAGAGATTTAATGAGTACGAACTTTTATATGGTTTGGTAAAAACTTCTTTGCCTAGATGAATTCATGAAATAAATTTTATTTAAAGTTTGCTTTTACAGACCCTTTTCGAAAGTCAAACTACGCCATCACTTTAGCAAATCCCTACCGTGAGTGGTCTAGGAGCAAGAAGCGGCAAGAAACTCCCAAGAAGTTTTTTTTTAATTAAAGTTACAGAAAGCACTTACTTACTCATGGTTATATATTAAGCAGTCTTATCTTTGAAGTAATCATCTACTTTGTAGTATCCTTTCCGCATAAGAATGCCTTTGACTTGAGTTTTTAATTTACAATATGGTATTTCCGTCAATTCTAACGGAATGAGTTATGAATATTTACATTAAACGTTTTGTTATGTATGTACATGTGTGCATGTAGCGCTTCCAGGTTGCCCGGATACATTTAAAAAACCAGTCTGTAACTAACTAGCTAGTTTGAAAGTTGATCCACATAATAACGTTAACAATATTGCAATCCGTTTGACCCCAGCTTTGTCCGTTGTCGAGGTAACGTCGCTAGCGATAAACCATTGATTTAATCGTGATTTAAAATTGTTCCATTCTTGTGACAGATGATTAAACGTAGAACGAACCCCGTAAGTCGCACCCGCAGCCATAATACGTGAGAAGATGTGAGTCCGAACGTCGTCACTTGTTTTTTGAAACGGAAAGAGATCACGTCAAACAAACTAGCTAGTTAGTTGTACACTGATTTATTTAATACTTCCGAGCGACGCGCACGCGCAACCCGCACACATTTACATAACACATTTCCTTGAAATAAAGATAATTAATACACAACCCAGCGTAACGTATTGGAAATGTATTGAGAAAGAGTATTTACAATGTAATTTTACGTATTCAAATTTCAAATGGGTTTTAAAATTTATAAAATGTATAACAATCACAAATGGCAACACTGCGGCGAGACTCACACGCGACATGTGTTATGCTCTTAACGTCATTATGACGACGGAATGTCTCCGCGAGGAACGTACTGGCCGTGCAATCTACACCATTATGCGATAGCACGATAAATTATGAACGCAACTATGAAGTAATGTCTCATAACTAACTATCTCGTAACGGATATACAGCGATTCGTTCCGGCAATGCGGCACTTGCAATAAAAGGCATATAAATATTTCTAAATGGCATGTTTTTAACAGTGCAATCCACCACCAAACAAGATTTCTCACTATAATAGTTTTAATTCTTTTTTCACTTTTATTACACACGGACACATAAATTTTTAAGAAATAACAATTATTCTACAAATTCGTCGGAAAAACTAATATATAGATGTATTAAATGTTAATCACATGAGCTTTAGATTTAGTCGTATAAATGAATGTAAAATACCATAAAAAATAACTTGACTTAAATAATATTTCTTGTATTATTATTTATTTATTGCATATGTGGTCTGAATATGTAATGAGATTAATCAGTTATTTTTCGTTATTTTTATCACTAACCATAAGTTTCTATTTAAACTGTTACAAGTAATCCTACGCATTCGTTAATCTCGAGATATTATTTTCCTCGAGCACTATCTCATTCGCTCTCATCGCTGTCAACGATAATATTCATTCTCGTCGAGTAGTCGTAAAGCATTTACAATCAAGATAGAAGAACTCTAGGGGAACAATTCTTGTCAACTATACTTGGAGAAAACGACCGTTATAATGGCGTCGTGGAATGTTCTCGTTATTCGTTTAAGTTTGAATTCCAGAGCCAAACGGCGGCTTGTCATTTTACCCAATAGAACATTACACTCGGAACACGCCGTGTGTTCTGGTAGTGGGTGCCACAATTATAAATAATCCCACCTCGTTCTGGATTTAGACAAGCCCAATGTCAACTGCTTCATTCTTGATGTTATTTTTGCTGAAGTATGTCGGAGTGTTGGTTGTTGAATGAAAACTGAACGTTCTTAGCTTTTAAACAGCGTTAATTCCGTAATTTCTGACCGTGACTAAGCACGTGGCGATATCATATGAGATATGAAAATTGAGTGTTACCGATTTATTATTTTTAGTTTTAAATAAATAATTAAACTATTACTGTTTCAGAATATAAAGATGCTAATAAATAAAAATTATGCGGGCTAAATTGTTTACCGAAAACACCTTCAACAATACTCTTGGGATAAACATGTAACGTTTCTCATAAAATTGTCCACCTGTAACACATTCCAATCACCGGTTATTACATCGGTATTCATAATATTGTCGTAAAATAAAAACATAACCAATATGAAGTCTATGAAAAATAGAGGCCGTGGATAACAATAACTTTGATAAATTTGAATATGTTTATACGTACATACTTGATACGTAGAATACGTTATGAAATAACAGTTGTCTGGATTGAAACAAGTGTTGCAATTTAAAACTATGGTTGGACTTACGTGCTTACTCTAAGCCAGCTGTGACGACACGGACATTGACACGAGAACGAAGAGTCAATTTCCCTCGTACCCATTCTTTTGTCTCCATTGTCTAGCCAGTTCTGAAGGCCGAGATAAGAATACAGACAATTAGGTCCATTTAAGACAAATAAAATCTTATTATCCTGTTGACAATATCATATACATATTTTCTCAGATTTTTGCGCGTCCGTCCTTCTGAACATGGCAATGGCGTCAGATTTATCCTGTTGGAGGTCGCTGAGCTCTATACCACCGAGATAAACTCTGATGGTGCTTGTACCTGATGGAAACGTTTTTACCTGTCTGGCTAGCTATCATCCCCCTGCTAGAATCATTTTATTTTTTGTAATCCCGAAATATTGCGGTATTGATTATGGTATTCGAATTCAAGGAAATTTTTATATATTGGTGATGTTAATTAGGACTTGTAACTGGAATAAAAAAAAAAATACGCAATGCTCCTATTTAACATGTTTTTTTTTTGTGGTGAGTAAGTACTAAATGTCATATTGTAAAAGAATTGCTGGTCACGATATTTGCAAATTATTTGCAAATTGCCTAAAAAGTATGGAAATAATAAGTACGTGCAAATCAAAATGGAAAAGTCGATGAGCTCAAAGTACAATCTGTTAAATCAAATTAGAAAGCAACAACTAAATGAAACATTGGATTTAGAACAACATTGATAACTTGATTAGTGATTTTATTTTAGATAAAACTATATATGAGTTGATCGACTACCAGCAGACGAGCGTGCGACAGAAAACGATTCAGTATAATTTCTGCGTTGTAAACATTCCTTTTACAAAGGTAATGAAATGAAATTTGGATTATATATCGAGGCCCACCCACTCGAGAAAGTTACGATAGCGGTGCAAGTTGGAATGTTAATGGGTCAAGCAATTATTTTGTACGGCACGACCGCTAGTCGAAACAGGATGATTAAAATTTCGATCCTGTCAGGAAAGCACGAATTACGCACGTCAAAGTAATTTCTGTACCCATGTCACGTTTAGTGGCTTAGACGATTTAAGTTTTTAACTTATGCTTGTATTGGGTTTTAATGGTCTAATCGAATTAATTGTGTTATTAGATTATTATCATTACGTATAACTCTTAATTTTTCATGAGAGTACATAGAAAGTAGACACTTTTTATTTTGGTTACTGCATGATATATTTAAATTGACGCAATGTTCGAATAACAGTGTAAGAAAGACGTAACAACAGATGTATGTCGGTAACATCTATCACCATACAGCCTTGGCCAAAAGTATTAGGCACCCTACAACTTGCTGCATATTTCGGGTATAAAAAAAATAAAACTAG
>DWPT01004255.1:0-13449 GCA_018251895.1 Agathymus mariae mariae
GGTGAGGTCAAGAGTTGCAAATTTAAAAGATCCAAAAAATCCGACATTACGTACAAATTTTCTGAATGGTGTAATTGCTGCATCACGGCTTGCTAAGATGACTCCAGAGGAAATGGCAAGTGATGAAATGAAGAAGTTGAGGGAAAAGTTTATTAAGGAAGCCATTGATGATGCCCAACTGGCAACTGTACAGGGTACTAAAACTGACATGCTCAAGTGTGGCAAATGCAAAAAGAAGAACTGCACCTATAACCAACTGCAGACCAGGAGTTCCGATGAACCTATGACCACCTTTGTGCTTTGCAATGAATGTGGCAATCGTTGGAAGTTCTGTTAAGACTGCTTTTAATTACTTTAGAAAAATGTGTAACTTTTACATTATAGATACAATAAAGTATCAAGTAATATAATCACACATTGATGAATTATGATATTTCTTAATATTTTGATTGCATTGACCTTACTGCTACCACTGACAATGGAATCATGTTAAGTAGATAAGGGAATCTTAGTTTTAACATTAATAAATTAATCTGCTTAAGAGAGGTTTCTTAGTTTTATTTATTAAGGCTGCTGATATTTGAGTGTCTACTTAATATTTATGTCTATGTCTTATTAATTATTTGATTGGAATTTAAAGGTAAATAAAAGTCCAAATTTCTTACTGAAGTTGTATTTTTACCATACTTCTAATTTAATCAGGAATGTGCCCTATAGGACAAAATATAATAAATTGTTCTTAACTGCGAACTATTCTGCAAGTTTATAAATTACATTTATGATACAATGATAATATTTTGTTACAAGGGAATATAAAACTTACATGAAGTATTGCATAGTATTTTGACATAAGAATCTAAAACAAATCACATTACTAAATTACTTAAATATTTTTATAACACGTCTTTCTTAAGTTCTTATAATTCAATTATATTGTTTGTTGAACTTGAGTCTTTAATTTAAGTTAAAGAGTATTAATATGCAATTATAAAAAATTATTACTAAGCCATATCCTAAATAATAACAGTAAAAGCATATCTATCATTTGAACAACTTAAAGTTTTACTTGTCAATGATAAATAGTGAATTTCTACAGAACATGAATGCGTGTAAAGTATCAATTTTTAATTAAAATCACAAAAATTCTTAAGAAATAAAGTCTACAATTACTAATGACGAAAAATACAATACATCTGGAAATAGGTCTTAACATTTTAAAGTTATCCAGGCTTGAAATTTTGAAAGGGTCGTTACACAGCTTTAGCATAATTGCGATATAAAAAACTATAAAATTACGTTCTGAAGTATGCATACATTCTATTCATTTCAGAATTATAGTACGTCGTATACTAGTTATATATATAAAAATATTTCCATTTTTATCCAAATTTATATTTTTTGCGTTATTTTGTGATTACTATATGCGAGGAGATGGGAGTCTGAAATAACAAATTATTCATGATGGACCATTAGGATTATTAGCCGTGTGCGAAGTCTTAAGACTAAAGGTTCTATAAAATATAGATATTTATATCGTATGTTCAATCCACTTTCGTTCTATGACGCCCACAGTACAGGCTGGTAATTGCTATATTACTACATTTATGTAAACTGAAAATGGCCAGGTTATTTATCAACTAATATGGCAAGCTATCCTTTGGTGAATATCAACAGTTTCTCTTTTTGGATCACACTAAGGCCCTACATTTTTCACAAATTTCTTTTTAAATCACTTAAGTACGTTTACCAAGCTATATATAATCTAGCACATTCTAATGTTATGTACTTATTTGTAAATTTACTCATCTACAGCCAGTTTCCCAGATTTTGTTTTTACAAAAATCTTCTCTTCATTGTTTAACTTAACGTTATTTTGCATATCTAATTTGAGATCACTAGATACATTATCTTCTTCGTCCATCTTCGTAATTGTAAAACTTACATCCTCATTAGCTACGAAACACTCAGGGTTAAGATTCTTTTGATAATGAAAATGAGATTTCAAATGTTCTCGTAAGAAATGGGATTGTATTACAACCAAATCGCAGAAGGAGCACTTATGATGCGCCGCATTTACGTTTTCAGTATCTTCGTGCCTCCTGTAATGATTTGTTAAAGCGTCCTGTCGCTGGTTAGTGTACGGACATAATAAGCACACGTGAAGTTTACGATCCTTTAAAGGAGACGTATCTGTTGTGCCATTATCTTTTCCAAAGTTATTTGCAGAATGGCGGCGTTGTAGCAGACGGAGAGTTTGTTGATCACTTATAGAGAATTGTTGAAAATCAGTTTTAGGAAGTCTCCTAGGCATAGTTTTTATAGCCAATTTTATATTATCACCGCCATCTTCTTGTCTGTTCTCCTGATTTTCCAAATCTAAATCCGTAATACCATTGCTTTCTTTTTTCCGTTCGGCTTGTGCTTCGTCGTTCATTTGATGTTTTCTCATGTGCTGAACGTAATTAGCATAATACTTAACAGAGTAATCGCAAAGTTCACATTTATATCTTTGTTTAGAACCATGCAGAGATAAGTGGATTTTGTACTGCTCTCTTTTTTCAAAAGCCGAAGGGCACTTATGACATTTGTAGCGCTTTTCTTTTTGTCTTCCATTCTTTAAATAAGTAGGATATATAAATTCTGGATTTCCGTGCATTAGATACCCAAATTGAGGGTCTGCTTGAAGCACGGGAGGAAAATGATCATTTGGTTTTACTAGTTTATCTTTATCAGTTAATACTCTTTTTTGAGCTTCAGTCTTTCTTTGAAATAAATCTGTTCCTGATAGTGGTATATTCTTATAATCTAAATCTTCACCAGATTCATAATCGCAAGTCGAATTTTTTCCCTCATTTTCATGCAATAATTCATGTTTCGCTAAGTTCCCAATGTTCTTAACAGCATAACTGCATTTTTTACATTTATGTTCCGCATCACTACCGTGTAGTCCCATGTGGTAACTTAAAGCAGAACTTTTAAAGAATTTTGCAGGACATTCCTTACAAAAATATTGTTTTGGCACGTGCTTAGAATCACAATTTTTTTTGACATTGATTTCAAAAAAGTTTTTTCCAGGGTTAGAAACAATCCATGTTACTTCTGATGTTGTAGGACAATGAGCAGATTCTAATCTAGGTTCTCTATGAGCTGGATCAACGTTATGTATGAATTTTAGCATTTTTGTTTTGGTATGATATTCATCAGAATGGATAAATATGTGAGAACTCAATTCTGTTTCATTTGGCACTGAGAATTCACAACTTTTACATTTATTTGCGAATGTTAAATCATGAAATTTATCATGCAATTTTAATTCACTGTCTGAAAAGAATCGAGCTGGACATTTTTGGCAGAAGCTAAGAATTTTAGTTTCTTTAAGCTCAATTCCAGTCCCTTCTGCCTTTAATATCTCTTCAGTCATGTTTGTCTTTTCTCTTTCTATAACTACACGCAATTTTGCTATTTGTTCGTCATCTGGAACGTCAGACTCCACTGGACAGTATATGCGACCGTATATTTCACTGTGGGTTTTTGAATGTTCAGCTAAACGTCCTTTATTATCACAAGTAAATTTACATTCCAAACATTTGTAAATAGTTACATCACTATTCTCAAAAACTATACAGTGGATTTTTTCATGGTTAGGTATTTTGCATTTTTGCGAATTTACATACGAACAATATCGACACTTATACATTTTATGAAATTCATTTTTTGCCGAAACCCATACATACGGAATTTCATCTAAGCTGAAACAATTTTCTGACCTTAAATCATCAGAATTTTGGAGTGAACACTCCGCTTCCAATTCACTTTCCATTTCACTTTTCTTGGAAAAAATTCCATGTACTCGCATGTGTTGGTGAAGGAGGTGTCTTTTAGAGACACTATAATTACATTCTTGACACTTGTAAGGAGTATCGGCTGGAAGACGATGGAATTGTTCATGATATGAATATTGAGATTTGCTGTTTGTTTCATATGGACATTCAGTACATCTGTGCCGTTTAGTGGAATGTGGATTGTGTCCGGCGCCTTCTGGTAATGGAGATTTACATCCCATAGCTTTTGCAATGTAGTCTTCCGGATCATCAACACCATGTAAAGTCAAATGTTGAATCAATTCATGTTCATCCTTAACAAAGTACGGACAAAAGTAACATTTGAATATAGATTGCGGCGAGGGTTGGTGTTGCTGTATATGCGCTATAAATGCATTTTTATCAGAAGATTTAAATGGGCACTTTGTGCATGTGTCACCGACAATTTCATTTAATATTGTGGCTGGTTTTGGTTTTACAGTAGTTATAACTTTAATAACACCTGCATGCTTCAATCGGCAATGTCTCTGAAAAAAAAAAATGCAAGCATATCAACAAATGTTTATACTTATTTTAATCGTTTCACATAAAATATTTGTGTTTTATTACCTAATGTGGCTCAGAAATTTAGATCTGAACAAATAATAGCCATTTTCTAATATTTTTTGTTATGTCGTTTTACAAGGAACAAACCATTGGCAATGAAAGTAAAGTGAACTACTACTTTACCGTGGTATATTATACCACATTATACATAAAGGGTTACATGCAATTATTTACCTGTATGACATGTTTCCAATTGGAAAGTTGGTTGCAATGTCCGCATCGGTATGCTAGATCAGCAGGATCTGGAGCATTTTCAGGCCTCTTTGAAGTATTAGTGTGAGGTTTTGGCTCCTCTAATATGTCAGTAGGTTTAGAATGACCTCTTACATGTTCCAACAACGCTTCCCTTGATGTATCCCTGAAAAAAGATAATATTTAATAATATGATAGTCATTCCAATATTTCAAATAAATCTTCTAGCAGCCATAAGTACGAACGAGTAAATCGAAATCAATTCCTCAGATTGATCTTAATTTAATTTTGTATTAGAATATTAGGTTCATATAATAATTTTTTATTATTTAATTAATAAGACATCTCAATATTACCTATTTCCTAGCCAAGCAATATTCAGAGCAACTGTAGAACTAAAACACTTTAGTTTCTGAGTTCATAAGAACAGTTTGCAATAGGTACTGTTAAGTACGTCCAAGAAGTGATTGGGAAAATATTTTTTATAATATTAAGGACTTAAATACATTTTGCTTATGATTAACAACATGTATAAAAACCTCTTGTTTTCCTTCTCACGTGTTTTTAGAACTGTAACAGCTATTGCTAGCTTTGGAATCATATTTATCGTAGTTAGTCCTTCAAGGAAAGTAAGGAATGCCTACAATTTTTAATGTATTCAAACGGCGGTATAAACACTTATTGCCACAACAATTTCTTGTTTTGAATTAAATGCCGCGATTTCGTAGGTTTGTCTGTCTCGTTTTTTTCAGTTATATTTATTTTATGAATAAATGACGCGAAATATTTTGACGTTTAAAATCTTATTGGCTGACATTCCAGGCGGAGACGTCAAGGTTTAAGCATTGCATTACGCATGCATACTGAGCCTGCGCTTTGATAAACAAAACATACAGATGGGACTTGCAGATGTAATTTAAATGAATGTAATTTAAAAGTAATGTATTGTAACTTGAATGTAATTTAAAAGCTTTTCGATGATCCATGTAATTTAAGCACTCTAGCGAGATTCCTGATATTCTGTTGGCGTTCAATTAATAATATCTCAGAATCTAAACATCTCGGTTAATGATATTCATAAATATAGCCTTTGTGTACAGCAAATTTCATATTTATCTACTAAGAATTTGAATTCTAAAAATTACCTATATACTTTTATATATATAGCTTTTATATCTAAGATATAGCTTTATAAAAGTACTTTGAACATAAAGCATAGTACGAATGTAGCCACACAGCGTAGAATGTGCTCAATGTGTTTAAAAATCTAAATACATTAACAAATACGAAACCTAAACAAAATGTGATGAAATTCTCACTCCCACTACACTATCGTTAATTCCTAGAACATCTCATAATTGACTCAAGTAATACTAAGCCATACAAAATTTAATCAGGTGCCATAAATATCATAATACTGTCTAGGCTTACGCCGAAACTCTGATCGGTTAGGAGAGTATAGTATTTTAATTGTCTAGACATTTTTGAGGTATTCGAGGGCGACTATACTGTTTATATACATAGATAATACCAGTAATACTTAACCTTTGGAATACCCTTGGAAGCGGGTAACGAGTAAACGAATAGTAACTTTACCCAAAATGGTATTCGTTTTGGTAAATAACTCATGTTTACAACACATACCAAAGCTTTCCTTGTAAAAAAAGAATCTGTTGGTAAACACTGCATGAAAACCCGTGCTATCGATTTTACGAACAACGCGTTCAGACAGACACAAACTTAGTTTAATATTGTATAATAACTATAACTATATATTTTTTTCTTCTTTGTATAATTTTGAACTTGGAGAATTAATGAAAGTAATGAAACTGGCATTAAGTTAAAAATTATACTCACTTATAATTGCACTTCTTACACTTCCACAATGTCTTCTTGGGTTTTTTAATATCCTGGTTTTGTCCGTGTAGCATTTCATTTTTATTTTCATTATGTTGAGTTTGCAAGTTGAGGGGGTGAATTTCCAATGTTAAGTTCATAGATTTATTATTTTCATTATATTGTTCATATTCCAACGCTGTATCGATAGAAGTGTTGGAATCCATGTATTGGAACTCGTTTTCTCCATTTTCATTTGTAATAGGCATCGCTAAAAATTTATTGTATTTAGTATAATTTCTTCTACCTGTTTCATCCGTCATATGTACTTTTGCTTCTGCATGGTAAGGATCTCTAGCAGATTTAAGTTTAATATGCTTTGTGATATCCCATCTCCAATTAGATTTGTATTTACATAGCGAACATTCAAAGGGTTTCTTATTTAGATGTCCTACAATGTGAACATGAAATCTTGACGCAGTAGACGCCCAAAACATGCAATATGGACATTTAAAAACTTTCTTTCCTAAAGCTTGGCTAGGTGATAAATTCATACCGTCATTATCGTCGATAATTTCAAGTTCAAGGTTTTTGTTGATTTCTGGTAGAGTCGAATCATCGTTAATACTGATATCGAGTGGTGTATCAAACTTACGTGTTTCCTGGTTGATGTTGTTCCAAACAAAAACAACATTTTCCATTGGATGAGGTTCTGATTCTTTCTCTTCGTTCAAAGCTTCTGTTTCATTGCTGTCTTGATTTAATGATTCTGAGTTTTGTTCACTGGATGCAGTTTCACTTTTACCGCAACTTTGCATGTGAATATATAAGTCGGCACTAGACTTGCATCGATGTCTGCAATTTTGGCATCGCGTAGAGCTTAATGTTGGGAGCAAAGCATTTGACAATATGCGATTTCCCTGTGGTGTACAATTTTTTTCATGGACAGAATGTTCAGATAAACATTTGCTTTCAAATCCACAGTTCTTACATATCAGTGAACCTTCTTCACCAGTTTCTGTTAACAGTCTCTCTTTAAGCCGATCGAAGAATGATGATTCATTTTTCTTTCGAACTGCAGTGTCTTTTAAGGCGGCATTATTTACAGGTATCAAGGTAATGTCAACCGGTAGATGGTCAAACTTTTTGGTACTTAAATCTGCAGCGTTAGATGACGGAGATTCTTTAAATTTTTTAGCAGGTGGTTCACCAGTCTTGGTTTGAGTTGGAGTTGACGTATTTAGCGGTATGAGCTGAGGTATTGGTCTCGGTGGTTTCTTGTTTTGTTTCTGTTTCATTTCGTCCGGTGTAGGCGTGAGAAGACTATTCTGCGTATTATGTGTGTTTTCTTTTTTTACTGTAGCTTCCGAAGAAGTTGCATCATTTGAATCGCTGTTACAACCAATCATTTCTTGATCTGTGTATTGGACGCCCATATCCTGGAATTAAAAAAAAAACGAAATATAAGTAATTAGATAGAATGTATTCACAAAGCATTCCCATATAAATCAAACATAAGAAAATGGTTTTGCAATTTATTTTTAATCTTTTGTTTACATTTAATATAAATACTATTCATTGTAAAAAAATAATAATAATTCAATTCAATCATAATCAAGTAGGTAGGTAGGTATAAGAGATATAACTTCATGGCAACTTCAAAAATATTGCCTTATTAACAATTCTTTCGTCGACCTGTATGTATTTGCAAGTAGAGTTTCTAACTAGAGCACTTACTCTGTCCACTGAATAAGAACACTATAAGCCGATGTTATCATTCACAAATTAATATTACGTACTTCCACTGATGGTAATGTCACTTTAAACTTAAACCTACAATCGTGCAACAATGGGGAATTCTTCCTTTTATTATTCCTATGTGTATAAAATCACGAAGACATAATTGTATTGTACCGACAGAAAGTTTATTTTCTGCTGTAATCTCGGAATTAATTCATGGTTTAAATTGTGAGAAAAAAAAAATCTTTCTTATTTTTATTAAACGAAGTTAGCGATTACAAAATATTTATGTTTATACATTATAGCAACAGTTGATACATTTTGACATAGACGGTACGGTCGCCGTCGCCCGTGCAATAATGTCACTAACGCGTCGCTGGCCAGGGGAAGTCAGTGAATTTAATATTTCATCGAATTATATTGTTAAGTTCAATATTCTGTTAAAAGGATAAATACCTCTGCCAACCTGCAAGTCAAATAACTAGGCAATGATGTCGGGTGCCTTTTATCGCGGGTACTGGTGACGAACGTTAACCGGTGTCAATCTATTTACTAGTAGTACCACCGTACTATAAGAGGTTTAGGTTACAAAGTTGATGAGCCACTAACATCCTATACAACTGAATTCATAGTTTTCTGCCTGGTCGGCAACGCGTCGGCGGGACCTTTTGATGTAATGGATACAAACTTTCGGTTGCCGATTTTCAACATCAAAAGTGCTTGTAAGATTCGAGTCAAAAAAGGAATAACAATTTTTTTGATATATATCCAGACAAACCGGTTTAGAAAACCTATAATATAACAGCGCATAATTACGATATTTAATTTGATTTAGATAGCATATAATGCAACAAAAATATTATAATATTATTCTCAGAAACAATAGGTAACAATCGCGACTATGTCATTGTACCTTTGAGTCACAAGCAAACTATTAACTAAAAATTCATTTTTTGATATTATTTTATACCCTCTAACTTTACGGTTAAATCGAATCCCAAATGGAAAGGATTGGTGTCATTGCGAACATTGAGTTATTTTGTTCTAAATCTAACTAAAAATACGCTGCTTAAAAACGCTTATTGAATTTTTTTGGTATTTATGGTATTGGTGAATAGTAGATTTTGTACAGAGACCTTCAAAATATTCTTTTACCTTTGATTATTTAAGATGAATTTGTATGAATTAGGTACGGAAATTTAAATATGATAGATGCAATGTAGAAGTTAAGTAGTTGTTGTTATTAAAGGTTAAACATATAAAATTCATGCGAATAAGCCTGTAAAAAGACGACATGCATAGTACAAGCAAGGAAAGTGCTACAGTGCGTAAGGAGCCGAGTGGTTTGAGTGCAATCACAGCGGTGCCAGCATGATAACAACTGTGTGACGTCACCGACCACTGCGGCCGCCCCTAGGCGCGGCCCCCCGCACTTGTCGCCGTGATACTCACCGAGGAACGTGAATCCCCACTTCCCTCTTCCTCTTTGGTTATAAGTGCGTTTATGTTTGCTTCCTCCTCTGCCAGTAGCAAGTCGCTGGCTCCCACTCGGTTGCGACGGCGATTAGGCTTGCTCTGGCCCTGGATTGACGTGTGGTGATTTAATTCGTGCACGGTCAGACTTTGCCTGATGTCCGCAGTGAAGTTACATATTGTACAGTGGAAGTTGCCGTTGCCACCGTGGTTTCTGTTATGGCGGTCCAGATTAAACTTGTATGATGTACGGAAATCACACATATTACATTTAATCATTGGCATCGAATGATACTTCACGTGCTTCGTATATCTCGCTTTAATGTGTGTAACATAATTACATTTGTCGCACGAAAAAACTTTGTTTTTGTCTCTGGCAAAATCCGGGATTTCCTCTTCAATAAACTCTTCTTCTTCTTTACATTCTTCTATATCCATTTGAATATCATCACAGTCTTCTACTTCTTCCATCATGTCTTCGACTCGCTCAACAGGTTCTGGAGGTTCAGATATGGAAGGCGCAACTGTTTGTTTAACAGGTGTCAGCCCTTCATGTACTATTCTAACGTGTCTCTGAAGTTTCTGTTGATGTCTCGAAGCGTAAATACAATGGGGGCAATCGTGGATTTTGAATCGTTCAAAATGAACGTCACGCGTATGTAACAGATAAGCGCGTGGATTTTGCGTATAAAAGGTGCACTTGGTGCAACTGTAATTCCGTCTTATCTTGCAGTGCGGTAATTCTGGATCATCTGCCGTGTCCGAGGATGCTTCCGAAGAACCGTCGCCGCAAACGCGGCCTTTGAGGGGGCGCACGAGAGTTGCGACCTCGCCGACTAGCGCGCTCGGCGGCGAGGACATCTGTTGTAGCATACTCCGCTGCAACAAACAATGCTCGATGTCGGTTAAACGTTCCGAGACGAACGGAGCGCGGCGCGAGGGGCGCGCGGGGGACGTGCAGGGCGCTGCAACGGATATGTGCGGAGCGCGAGAACGTCGCCGGCAGAGTGAGGCGGCGAGGCGACCGGCTGGCAGGCGACCGACAAGCGCCGGTGGCGGCTGGCGGCCGGCCCCGAGGGCGTGTGGGCGCGGGACGGGTACGGAGGGCTCGATGTGATGCTCCAATGTTTTTCATCCTCCTTGACACCGAGCGCGGTAAGGGGAGCCGCCGCCGCAGATGACATCCACTAGCATCAAAATAAAAACGAAAATCTCCTACAACACCTTATCTAAGAAGCAGCAGTGTTGCATAACTGTTAGCTTAGAAAGATAGACTTATTGAATTAAGTATAAAGGATTAGCACGTTAGCTACTGTTAATTTATGTTACTCGACCCGTCTTAGGTTTAAATCTATGTTTACCCACACCACAGCAGAGCGAAGACAACGAAGCTTTAATTGCATATCAAGATGTTTAGTTTTCAACTACTAGTAACTTACAACTGTTATAATCGCGCTCATCGAACGTTACGTTACGTCAAATACGTGATACAGTAGTCTTCTTGGCGTTTTAGATTCATACTTGTTTCCAAACTGGTGGTCCAGGTTGAAATCCGGCGCATTCACTATTGATTTTTCGGAAGTAAATTATTTATTTTACTTTGAATTGGATATTATTTTTCACTGCATAGCTAAACTACTCTCAGCCAGCGTGATCGAGTATAGCTTATATAATTTTTATTCTAAAAATGTATGCAGGGTGAGTTGAGACTTATTAATTTCAATTTGTTATAATAACGCTTATTTATAAATATTGATCATTACCAACAGATCTATAACAAAAAAAATAATTAATGAGACGTTGTCCTTGAAAATGTCATCAATTTGAAATATGTTTAGTAGTAGCGTGCGGTTATTGAAGGCGATTTGATAATGCAATTCTATCTTTAATACTTCGATCAAAATTACCGAAATTAAAACAGTTAGTAGGTAGGTTTACGCTTAGTACTTATTTTTTTTGTAAATTGGAGTCCAAGTTGTGCATCTTCGAAGGATGTAAAAGTACATTCAAAGAAAAAACCGCCGAAGCGTAGTCGGACCACACGTAGTGTAGAGCGCCGTCAGTACGACTTAATACTTAATTACAAAGTTATTTTTGCATCATAGCTTTATATTTTGAATTATTTTGTATAGAATTTTATGACTTTTTTAAAGTCCGTTATAAAACAACTATGAAGACAAACAGACGTCATACTAAAAGGGTCTAATTAAAAAAAAGGAAAATTTTGAGGTTAGTTTTGTTTTGTCGCTTATATAGTATAAAGACAATTACTGCACAGATATAATTTGGTGGAGCCCCCTTCCCGTCAGATAGCTCTGCTTATTTGCTGGCCGATAACAAAAATATAACATACTCGTAGCATGCGTATTTTGAAATTTCTTATAAAACATTAGATAGGTTCTATGTACGAAGATAATTCTTAAAGTAGGTAACTAGTATTATAACTCATATTATCATAAAATACGTGTACTAAATACTTTTAAAGTTATTTAGTATTAAATACTTTGTTGATTCATTATACGCTCGCTTCTGGAAGCATAATCCTTACGTTCCCGAATAGTACAATTAAACGGTTTATACATTTTTCATGTTCTCTCCATATATCTAACTTTTCTCGTGTTTAACGCTACGAATTGGAAAAAAACTCATGCTAATGTTTACAGTTCTTTTTAAGATTTTAGCTTTCACACAGTCATACATATATTTATATCTATACAACGAGTATATAGTGATTACCGTAAAAACCAACTGAACTTAAATTGTGTGTAACACATACAATATCAAATCGTAGAAACGAATTATGATTGTAATAACAAAATTTGTACATTTAGTACTTGTGCAAGAAACGCGTCCCTATGTACGCTAAATTATTTCCAAAACCAGCGGTAGAAGAAAAAAAAATTACGTTCATATGTGTGTCAATGATACCTATGTGAATATAAGAAGTTGAATTGACTTATTAATTACAGGCTTCGTCCACTGTGGGTACCGTACGCGGTCGGTGTCTCGACCAGACTGATTTTTTACTTGTTACGTGATCGGGTATTTCAAAAGCATACATTATTTACGTGAATAAATGTAATATCTTCAACTCAATGAAATATAATAAGATGTAGTAATACTTAGATACATTAGAAGATAATATAAAAGCAAGGATATTTGATGTTGAAACGTTGAGTGTCCCGTACTAAAGTTCAGAAACTGCGATTGCCAATGTTAAGTTAGGCGTGGGCCGCCATGCCACGTGCCTCGCCCGATCGCCTACCTACGAGTATCCTTTGCACAACTCCCCAACTCCCGTCCGGGTCGGGACGTCGTCATATTTTATGTAACATCTACCACGAAACCATCACTAGTACTGTTCTCATATTCTATTTTAACAAATTCTGCAGTAATTTCACGACGTTAATCTATATACGGTTGTTATATTATTTTTAAGTATTAAGTGTTTGTGTACTGTAACAGTGCAAGAGAGTTAGTTGGTTATATTTTAACTGTGTTGTCTTACCACTCCAGTACGCCTTTTATTTAAATATTGCAATGACAGATAGATTCTCGAATACGAAATATAGACACTCCGATATTAAATATAACTATATGGCGTCAACCCCTCTCATTGTGACGGGAAACCTGATTCCAACATTAAAAAAAAATTGCAATAATACTCGTGATTGAAATCGACAATTAAACCATCAGAATTTGTATTAAGTATAATCAATAAAATCTTAGGTATGTAGCGATAAAGCCCATTACATCATAATTCATATTTTAGTATATCATT
>DWPT01004256.1:0-13448 GCA_018251895.1 Agathymus mariae mariae
ACACACCCAGTGACAGAATATAGTCCACATGTCACCGAGTCCATGACTGCTGCGGTCAAATGACAAAACACTATCTATAAAGTAACAGAAATAATTATTTTTGAACACTTTATAAACTTCACACATACTTTATAAAGAATTAATTTCTGAAATTAAAAAGGAGCACGCAATGTTTAATATTTATACAAGACTGTAACTAAAAAATATTTGAGATATATTAATATATTTATATATATATAAGTACATAAATATATTTGTATTTCTGCAACGCCTGCCACTTCTCATCAATGCCCAACGGTTGACTAGTAGTGGACATTAATAAACAGTTTTCTCGGACACTAAGATATCAGTCAATAACTACACATACATCGACAGAATATAGTTCACGCGTATAATGATCGAATGACAGCTTCAGGTTAAATATTAATCAACACAAAGATGTTACAGAAAAAAAAAAACAAAAAAATTAAACCCTAAAATTTGTCACGCTGAATCCCTTCAACAACACCTATCACACACCCAGTGACACAATTTAGTTACATGTCTATTGGCTGAGTCATAGTTATTGTGAAAAGACTATTTTAATAGTCATCTGTTCAACTATACACATCAATAAAAATCACAGAGAAAAATGCACAACTGATTAAAATTAATAAAAAAATCCGTCGCAATGGTGATGTAAACACTCGTGTATCATTGTTCCCAGTGATAGAATAGTACATATCATCTGAAAACATGATAACGTTTGTGTTATCACTAAAATATCTTCGTTCTTCCATTTACTAAAAAAAATATTTCTAGTTAATTTATTATCACGGTTTTCAAGTAAGTCATTAATATTATTACCTTTCCGTGAAGCCTACCTGGATAGCTACCACGCTCCTGCTTCAGCCAGCCACTAAACGACTGGTAGTGTTCCGCCCGGGGGCTTGGGCGCCAGAACTTTCTTTTTTTCTGCTGACAACGCATTTAGTGACACCTTTGGTGTTACTCAGGTCGACGATGACCACAAGACATGAGGTAGCTCGTCTTTAAAAAAAAAGTTGAATATAGTAATTGCAGCCAGACATTCAAGATTTTATTTGTGCTCTCTTAACAGAATTTCTATATTAACTTTTATTTCCTATTCCGCGGGATATTAAAAGTATCCAAATATGCAATATCCAAATATAGGCCCATTATATAAGCCACAGATGCGTCACAAATCATCTCAATATATTGAATAGATTTAATGTGTTACGTCAGTTACAGATGTATGTTTGATTTCTACATTCACAATAAAGCCGAGCGTCATTAAAATTTTCAAAAAATAATTACTCTACATTTCGGCCGCACTACAATTTCATGATTAGTACAGATATTCTTGATTTAATAATGGTTTATTTATTTATTTTCAATAATAATGAAAAAAAAACGTTGCCTCAGCTGAAGTAGCTGCCGTCCATAGTTCGTTATTTCAAAGGCATCTCCGACGAATTGTTAACAGAAAAGAAAGAAATTAACCCTCTTTTATATACACCCCATATGCGAATATACCTAACTGCTAAATTTTTATATACTTTTAAGGGACGCGTTAATGCACAACTTATAGTGAAAGGATATTATAAGTATAGATGAATATACTAATGACATGGACGGCTGAAAATAATAGTGTTGAAACCAGTTCCGGACAGGATTAAACTTTTTTAATTACCATGCGTTGTTTAAAAGATGTGCCGAGGAGTTACTTTCGCTGTTTTTTCTCCTCAATGTTACAGCTCGTTTTGGAAGCAAAAGTGGAAGCAAAATTGGCATAAAAAAGTATTTACAGAATACCTAAATGATTAAATGAATTTGATTTTTTTTTGATATAACAAACATATTATCTATTTTAAAGTTGGATGGAATTATAAGTCATATTATGAAATTAATTTGTGACATACGAAATCTATTAGAAATTTAAAGTCACGATTTATAAATCGGTCATTTAACTTAACCGAAGATTTGCATAGATTAAAAAATATATTAAAAAACTCACGCAACGAAGTGACCGTGGTGCAAATTGATTCCTCTTGCTCAGCGAGTTACGTCAAATAAAATATGTCCCATGTTACTTACTTATCATTATTTGTGGTTAGCAACCGCAGTTGATAAGTGGAGATATTCAATTTAGAATTATTGTCACAATAAAAACTTGGATATCTTCAAATGGCTTTTTTTATACAGAGAAAACTATAGACGGATACGGATAGACTGATGTGATATACCCTTTCATTCGAACACAAAAATACTCTTGCATCATGCTTGAAACAGAAACAGTGAAACAGAGAAGCAATATTTTTGTCACTGTCTGTATATAAGAACTTAGCCAACCCCTTCCGTCAAATCAGCGTTTTATTTGTCTCAAAAACTAATGTTAAAATGTTATTTAATTATAAGTAATTAACTTACGTTTTTTTTTTTTGTAGATAAGAAAGTTTTTATCTGTGGCTACGTCCATGGGCCGTGTATTCTCTGTTGTAGATTTTTTAAAATCTTCACTATTTGTTAAACGAATCCAACACAAGTACACTTTGATATGAGTGAAATTTTAAATTTATCTTTATTTAAGCAAATAAATATTAATGGATTCACGATTTAAAATTACGTTAATCTGAAATAACTTTAACTCACAAAACTTTATATTAAAATATACTTAAATGTCTGCACTATTGTCGTCTAACAATTGTGTTAGTTAAATTTGGCGCAATATGTTGTTTGACAGACTTGTTGACACTGACTGTTGACATTTTAGCTTTTTCTGGAGTTTATATACAGGTTCAGTGGCGGGGACGCCATGTAATTAGCGCGTACTGCGATTAACTAATTAATGAAGTTCATAATTACTTAATGCCAATTTGTTTATTAGGATTAATACGCAATAATACTTTTAATACTTGTAAGTCATTAACTTATTATTGAAAATTGTAAATTAGTTTTTTTCGTCGTGTAAGTTTTATCTATACTAATAAATTCTAGGTAAACATATGTTTTTAAATAGATTTTTATCGACATAGAATTCAAAACACATTAGGATATTGGTCACTTTGTTTGTTTGTTACAATATCACGCGAAGATTATTAAACAGAATGCATTTGAGCACTTAAAAAATATTCAAGCATTAGCATGTAATATTCTCAGGCAGTTATCTGTTTCCACGGAACATTCATCGTAATAGTTACTATAGAAATACTTTTAAAAAATGGTAGATTTTTTTTTTATTCTTTTTAGATCCAGATACATCTAATGCAAAAATCTAGATATTTATAGTAGTGTTTTTGTTTCTGTTAGTAGGTAACAAAGAATTAAGTAAAGTGGATGTAGGTTTAAATTAGGTCTGCCTGTTGGAGGTCGCTGAGCTCTGTATCGTTCAGATTAATCCGAAGGGAAAGGTCTCCTACAAACTAAAAGTTTGCCTTCCCAACTCCCACTCTGTCATAACCAAATGTAGAAAGTTTTAAATATGGTATATTTTTGTATGTATGCTGTATATGTTTTATGTTATACCGTTTAAGTACTGCCACAGTCAATAAATAATATTCTATTTACAAATTATTTTTGTTGACAACAACAAATCGAAACGGCGCGCAAGCAATATTAATAAGAACGAACAAAATGATGTCAAGATCAATAGTCGTCGTGCTGTAACTCAACACGACACAACAAAATTATATGTGTGTCAAAACAATGTTCTTTGTTGAATGATTTTGAATTTGATGATATACATTGATGCCATAGACATTCTTTTTGAACGTATATACGACTTATGACTTAAGGTTAGGCAAAAGTGGGGATGGCTCGGTTTCAGCCGACATGGGATAGTGATCCTGATCAGCTCTGGTTTTCAGCCGCACCCTCCTCGGTGAGATGTTGAACGGGAGTCGAGAGTCCTGGGTTTTCTAATTACGATGTATGCATGTATAATATGTATTTCATTCACCTTTATACTTCTCTAACAACTATAAAGCGGTCTGTCTGTCTGACACCGATTATCTCAAACAGTCCTGCAAGGATTTTCATACGGTTGTTACGAATAGATAGTCTGATACAAGATTAAAGATTAGGTGTATGAAAATTAAACGTTGGCCAATTGTTTTGTCTTAGATATTCCATTTTAATGCAAGAGTGACGCTAATCTTTTCAAAAAACCATTGTGTACAATAAATGCATAAAGACAAAGGGTAGACTTTCAATAATTGTTTATGCCAGTACATAGCGGACATATTTTTTATCTATGTTATGAGTATTCCTAATTTGAATTTTAAGTTTTTGAGTGTATAATAAGTGTCTGTAAAAACTTACTTTGAATTAAAAAAAAGTCAGATTCGGTTCTTTTTTTTTTTATTTTGTGATTTAAATTTCGTTTAGGTTTGCCTAAAATGTTAAATTGGTTGTTGCTCCTGTCCAGGGTTATAAAAAATTTCCTAACGGTATTTAAATCGGAAAGAAAGGAAAAGGTGAATAAAATAGAAAATCATTCAAGTGTTGTAATTATTAATATAATAAGTTTTATAAATATTCATAATGTACATAAAATTTAAATTTTTGAAGCAGCTGAGCGACTTCTTCATGTCACATATCAATATTCTTCAGTCCGTCGTATTCCCGCCGCGATTCACGACACGGAGATTTGGTGAAACAGCTTTATGACATATTGGAAATATCATAAGCTCAATCACCAAATAGCCGAGCCGCGGTGAGTGGTCCTTAGGAAATTTATAATTTTAATTCACTCGTTTATCAATTATCATATTGTGTGTTCATTGTATACGTAAATACAAAATTAACGTTTGTCTGTTTCTAAACCATCGACAACGTTGCGATGGAGCCTCGTCAGTCGTCCGAGGATGGTTGAGGGTTTCACGGGCAAAACTGTATAAAAGAAACGTTTTAGAATCGATTTGAAAGTGAAATAAAATTAGTTTTCTTTGTTAATCGTGCGCTGGTTTGGCAACCCGTGAAGACGTTCGGGTTCAACTATTAATTGTTTATTTATTATTATGATTTATTTAAGGGTCATTAACAACAATACGTGTACAAGCCGGGGGAGTTGTGGAGCTCCGTGGCCGATACTATCAAATGTACGAAATAAAAATATATCCGTAACCGTAATACATTATCCATACCAGATGTTTCATATCCGTAACATTTCCAGTATAAACAAGTGTTTACATTCATAGAAGACCACAGCGTGCTCGGTGAAAAGTGCATAAACATTACTAATATATATACATTATACTAGCGTTTGTAATAATACAAACTATTCATAATTTATTCAACACTATGTATACATGATATATAGTCTATACGGAATAATGTACCTTTCAAACGGTGAAGTAACTGTTCAAATCCGTATATGTAACATTTAAAATTTCCACCGCCCTTCACAATATTAACACCTATACGTATAGTAGGCGGTGATGACGCCTTCAAAATTCGAAATCATTTAGTCATGTTGGTATCCTGTAGATACACTCGTGCACGTCATCGTTCGCTTCTGCTACCGTTTCGGAAAGGTGCTCTGACATCGAGGAGATGAAACGGATGTAACTAACTCCCCAGCATCTTTTAAATCACATGACAATTACATAGTAAGTTTAAACCTGCGAGGGTCTGGTCTCGACGCCGGTGCCTCCAGCCGTCCTTGTCTTTAGACGCCGTAGATGTTACAGCGCGTTGACATACGAAACCCCTATCACTGTTGACCGTATTCGGATGTATTGGGATGGCAACACCGACGCGGCGAACTTATTCCCATGCTCCGCGGTATTAAAGTGGCGCCGATAAATATATTGTTTTATAAGTAAGAATAAGCGCACTGAAATTGATATGAATATACAATAATTTAAACTCTGCCACACATTTATATATGGTTCTGTTATCTGTGGCTACAGTTAATATACATTTAACAATTAGGGATGCGGTTTTCACTTATCGCCTCGATAATGTTGTTGATACACGTATTTTGCTATGTATATACGTAAGAACTAATGTTGGTCTGTTTGTCTCGACGGCTGCTCAATAGATTAAATTTAAATTTATAAGTCATTAGTCGTTTTGTGGGGCGACGGGTTGAGATTTGTCTATCTATATTTGAATAATAAAACAGTACCAGATTCGAATCTGTGCATGGATTTTTTTTTGTCTGTCTGTCTGTTCACGTTTCACGCTCAACCACTAAACGGAATCGAGGGGTATGTGGCGTATTAGTAGCTTGTATTATAGGTTGTAATATAGGATACTTTTATTCCCGGTAAATGGATCTGATCCCGCGGGATATGCGATAAATGATACGGAATCTCTATTGAGAGGACAGTAACCAAAATGTTAGCTGTCTGTCTGCAGCCGTTGTAATAACACTAATATGTTTGTAACTCACTGATAAAAGTAGAAAAATTGATTCGTAAACAATGCGTGCCGTTTGTAAAGAGTAGGTTCTATGAAGGGTGGCTAGCTAGGGCGCGCTGCTACGGCAAATATTAAATATAATAATGACTATAATTAAACGAGAGGTGTTTAGTTGTATGAAACGAACATGAAATATTTATAAAACACCTGATAATAATCAGTACCAGTTTCGGATGCGGTAATTAGTTGTCAACGTCAGAGTGTCACCCTTTCGCCATGTTAGTTGTATATAGGTAAACCTTTATTTAATTATAATTTGACAATCAAATCATCAATAATCAATTTTGTTGCATATCATTTATAAATGTTTGATCCGTTGCAAGAACTCGTAAACAGAATAAAACTTTTTTTATTCCTGTGTTACTAGCAACCCGCCGTCGCTTCGCTTCGGAGAAACTACGTGTTCCGCTAACAAATAGTATCTGCATTATTTTAAATTAATTTGTAACTTTTTTATTTGTGGACGGCTCGCAATGAAACGAACTATAAATATTAAGTGATTCTGCAATACAACAGTGAAAACCGGAACGAAATCGGTCGAGCCGTTCCAGAAATGTCCTGTTATAGTCATTGACAGCTGGTTTAATCTTACGTACAGATCTTTATACCGTATTACAACGCCCAATCGGTTGTGTTTTGAAATTCTCCAAAAATTTAACGCAATTTCTTTGTTTAACAAAGAAAATACTAAAATCTTCCGTTCTTACTACGTACTACGTCTATGTTATAAAGTGATTGATTGCGTACGAAAACGCTGAATATTTTCATTATAGTCACTTCGGCTTTGACAAGACGGACGATAGGGACAAACTTGGATTATGATGTGGGAGTCTTCGAGAGAGTGACTCGGCTACTATAAGTTAGTGCGTTCAACATGACTCTTCATCACCACTCACCATTAGCTGGGATTGTTGTCAAGCATTGACTTATTTTATGTGATAAATATGTTGGCTTATTTACAAATATTCAAATTGAATTATTGACAAATTTGTATTTCCATGTAGAAACCAACCCAACATACTTGATTTGTTTTCATTATTAACATGTCAATTCAATGTAAATATATTGTTTACATTTTCAAACGCATTCAGCCAACTGTTAATAGTGATCTTCGATGTTGTAAATGAAAGATGTTTGTCGTTGGCAAGTCCTAATGACCCAACTAACAAGTGGCCGGTGTAATTATTTTCGAATCGTTAACGTCGGCATTCTTAGTTGATGATCGAATTATTTAATGACTCGTTATTTTATTGTTAACGTGGTCGTTATGTAAAGATGTACGATTAGTTTTAATCATTGTTGAGTTTTAGGGTACTCGTATTTGTATTATCTGTGGTAATAAATGAAGCTGTGCCAAATACCCCTGTGTCGATATGTAAATACAACATCTTTTTTGGCGGTAACTTTGTTATGTCGGAGGTCAGAAGCAGGGGTGTTTTGAACTTCGTAACCGTAACCGGAACCGAAATTCGGAGATCCGAAATAAAAATTTATCCGACGCTGTACACGAATTTGATAAAGAAGTTTCAAATAATTATAGATAGGGGCGGAGTCTGAACGAATTACGTTGTCCGTCTCATCCGTAGCCAGATTTTATTTTTAATACCACAAAATGCCGTCCGGAGTAACGTAACTTTCAAGTGGTAAAATATATGTTCAAATAGACATCGTAATTGAGGAGTTCACCCCCGACGTACAAACGAACAAACGAACTCCCGTTCTCGCTATAATATTAGTGCGAATTAAAATAAAATAAAAAAAAAATATTGAACTCACTAAAAGCATTGGGGAATTGTTCTTTCACCGTCCGATTTAATTTCCCTTGGAATTAATCACGAGTCAGTCCGACCTGTGATATCTTTTGCTAGATATTAAAATTGAATAATTAATAATTATTATAACAAGCAAACGCCCCTGGTGCGCTTCACAAAACCTACTTTGGGCTTCGAAAAAGCATCTGCATTGTTTTACGAGTGGGTTGGTCTCGTTCTGTGAATCATACATACATTTATAAATTCGTTTACTTTTTTTATTTATTTACGAATTCAAATATTAAACGAACTTTAAATGTGCTAAACATAAACGTTTCTGAGATCAGCGCGCACAAACGGACAGACAAACATACACAAACTCCAACGACTATTGTTTCGTGTTCTGTTGCGTTAATAAAGGCCCCAAATAATGTTTTTTCCCGTACATCGTTCGTGGACAGAAAGGGATCAGTTGGAATATTATCATAAATATGTACAGATTGAAGTAACTATAAATGGGAAAGACTTTTCATTGTTTCGACACAATATTTATTCACCGTCAATAACGATGAGTTTGTTGTTTACCGAACTTTGTAGACGTTGAAATTAAATAAAAATATAATTTTGAACTCACCATCAATCCAGTGCTCGTCACATTTCAATTATTTCACAGTTATATTCGCCAATACGTTGGACTGATCAACGTGCGTACGTGAACTTAAATCATATATTTCTAAATGAACGTGATTTTTGATATATATCCAAATAATTGTCAGTCAGCGATTTCTTTCGCTTCCTTAATATTTCAATCGATACTACTACTCTCTCTGGTGTCCGACTGTCTGTACAATCCATTTTTTGTGAAAATTCACGATAAATTTTCGCTTTATAACTCACTGATAAATGATAGTTTTTTTGTCTGTCTGTATGTCTCGAGATAACTCAAGAACGGCTCGACCGATCTTTATGATGTATGGTATGTATTGAGAACACGTGATTGCGCAGATGATACCATATATAAAATATCAGTGAACCTAATGATGTAAACGTAAAATATTGAATAATCATGTATATATGATTAATTGTTCAACCCGAACGAAGTTCATATATAGAAATGTTATTTGTTTGTCCATCATATGCCAACAATAAAATCTTTTTTTTTTCTAATAAGTATTCTTTAAAAATTAGGGTTTTTCTGAGATCTACTAGCCAATTTCGTAATTCCGTTTTTTAATATTAATTAAGAAATAAAGATTAGTAATTAATATTGCTTTTAATAATTAATTGAGAAATAAATCAATTGATAAATAAAGTAATTATTCATTTATTTTGCTTTCCACTGACTTATAGTCGGTTGTTCGCCTATCCACATCTATGTATAAATGTTAGAAATGTCTGTCGTTGTGCGCGCATCACGGGAATACTACTGGATATATTTCAATTGAGTACTGTTATGTTCGTTTCTTGGACACTTGGGCGTTACAAAAAACAAAAAGCATTGTATTATCTTCATTTAATTCAAAGTTATTAAAGTTTAAAGAAACAACTACTTTCAGTAGTGAGTGTTCTTTATATATTTTCCATTTACATAGTTAACATAATCGGCAACGCAGACAAGTAGCTAGTATCAGCCAGTTCACTAGCGAACCACAAGCACGGACACTAAACAAGTTTTCGATATACCTAGAGCGCGCCGCGTCCAGTTGTCGATTCCGCACATTGTCCAGGACGGCCTCGCCGCGTCAGCGCGACGGCGGCGGTCGCGCGTTGTTTACAGTATTCGAACGGTGTCGCACTGTAGCGTGGTCGGCGAGAGTGGACCCGGTCGGGAGGAGACGCCGGCTAAGTTCGTGGGTTCTCCGGTTGTGGGTACTCGCAATCCTTTATTGATTCGGGATAAATAATAATTCGGGATAAATAATAGTATATGTCCATCCGGAACGATGTACCTTACGAATGGTAAAATAATTGCTGAAATATGTACCGTGGTTGCGGAGATTACTCTTGGAATACATACGAACACACAAAAATCACCCTCTTTATTTTCATCGTGTAATAAAATATTACGAAGTACAAACGTCGCATTTTTTTGATTCCGTATCCGGCTGAATACCGGATAGTTACCGGACATTCGTTTCATCTCTACAGTAAATACACTTATGCACGTCATTTTTTGCTTCTCCTACCGTTTCGGACAGGTGCTTTAACATCGAGAAGAAACGGCGAAAGAAACTCCTCAGCACATCTTTTAAACAACATTGTAATAACAAAAGTTTAATCTGCGCGGCTTGTCATTATTATATTCGTCTACACCACAATATACTTTACCTGTAAGCTGTGCTTACACACAGACAACACAACAGACCCGTAGACTATGTACAGTACAGTGATATTGTCGATGAACGCACGTGATGTTCGCTGCGACAGCTTTCTTCCGTGTTTATGTGGAACGTAAATAGGGGTCAAGGTTTAGTACGACACATGCATAAAATTGAACCAACGCCGCCGATACCGACGTATCTGAGACGGTCGTTTTGGAGTTCCGTGGCGAATGGCGAACGCCAGAACGGGGTTGGTTACTTCTATAACTACTCGAGACGAGGGGTTCGATTTGTTTGTTAGCGACATCAGAACTCCGCCGTTCGTCAATTGATTTGGACAATACCTATTGTTTGGAGGGGTGTCTGTCGCTTGGTCACACTTATATTTGAAAATAGATGCCACTAGGTGATGGAGGAGATGAAGTATTTTCACCCTTCGAGTGAAGTTTTTTTTTTGTTAAAACTTTTTTTCTGAGTGCTTTTATATATTGACACGTGGAAATTTATTACAAGAACAGAAAATGTCTACAGAAATGTATTGTGAATACAATACAGAAGCGTTATCGTGTTGGGAATTCATTACTAGCTGGCGACCCACCCTGGGTTACAGGGTGCAATTTAGTAATGACAACGGAATTAAATGCAATAATATATTATGTACGAGCGAACTACCCTCGCGTCGCTCCAGATCAACTACGCCTTACTGTTAGAAATAGCACCTGCACTGTTTCACTACTGGGTTATTCTCGTTCTGTGGATTAGAAATAAATATATGTATTTATAACTTCCGTATTTATGAACTTCAAATATTAAATGATGCCTCCCGCATTGCATTAGTGAAAAATTACGGTTAAGCCGTTTCTGAGATTAGCGCGAACAAACGCACGGACAAACAGAATTAATTGTAACAATTGTTGTTTTGTGTTATATGCATTAAAAAACACCCCTAATCATAGTTTTTCCCATACACCCTTAATGTTCAGAAAGCGATCAGTTAGAATTTTATCATATCAAATGCCTTAGCTCCGATGGTTTAGACCGCCCGTTGTCAATTAATCAGCTCGGGAGATGAGGACGTGGACTTACAAACATGACATCACAAACAAACACTTATCGACCTCATATACAAACATTGTAATATGTCATCGCGACATCTGTTGGCACGACTGGAACTACGATATTCGTTCGTTAAACCAGTACAGTAGCATATATTTTAGTACCAATATCGTTGCACAGATGGCGTTGCACTCCGACAATACTGTTAAATTAATTTTAGTTGTATATGGGAGTTAAAAATTGTCTTATATAAGATATTTAGCACGATATAAATGTATATACATATTATTTAATAAAGGTAGGAGTTGACTTAACTTTTTTTATATTACTTGTTTGATACATAAAATTGATTGAATGTTTATGTCAAATCGTGTCCACTTGGCAGAAATAATAAAACAGCTGCCTAGCTAGAAACCTTTTATTGGGAACACTGTCGGCTGCACGGTGCACTCTACCAACATGGTCGTCCAGGTCGGCTTCAAGGGCTACGGCCTGACGGCGGAGCAGCTGCGGTCATCGGGCTCGTTCACGTACAGCGACGGGCGAGAGTACACCATCGCGCACGGCTCCGTCATCATCGCGGCCATCACCTCGTGCACCAACACCTCCAACCCCAGCGTCATGTTGGGCGCCGGTGAGTCACCTGCGGCGGTGTCGTCAGCGGAACTGGATTGAAGACCGATGCAAATCTCGGACTACGCTCCAGTAGATTGATCTAATAGCAGACAACTGATGCAGGACCGGCGCGATTATCGATGTACACTCTGGTAGTAGACCAAACGGATTTGATAATTTTAAAATATCTATCAGCACATTTTTGTACCGGTTATCATTGTATATTGTTTTCCACTTTCAGTTTCAGTCCCAATTCACGATTGTCTGAGCAGCCTTCGCGGTGGTCGCGAGCAATGTTTGTTTACATACAAACTGTAATGTTTGTGTTATGTGATTTCCGTTGTCGGTTCAAATGAGTAAATAAAAATCAACTATATATATATAATACGATAAACCCAACATCACTGTCGGCAGGTCTGCTGGCTAAGAAGGCGGTGGAGAACGGCCTGTCCGTCCTGCCGTACATCAAGACCTCGCTCTCGCCGGGCTCCGGAGTCGTCACCTATTACCTGAGGGTAACAAATAAACCATTACATATGTCACCTGTGACACTATGTATAATATTTAGTGAACGCGTATCAGACACGCCCTCCGATCTATCCGTGTGATGTTAGGCGGGGTTGTACACGAACAACGCGTCGTCTAATAAGTATAACCTCGAGCTAAAGGTCCACCTCGAAGGGTGGTCGATAACCAGAACTACCTCTGACGTTGTACCGTCGCTCTGTATTCCAGGAGTCCGGCGTGATACCGTACCTGGAGCAGCTGGGCTTCGACATAGTGGGCTACGGCTGCATGACCTGCATCGGGAACTCTGGACCCATCGATGACAACATCGCGAACACCATAGAGAAGGTCGGTCCACCGACGCACTTGCCAAAGGTTAATGGGCGTATCACGTCATGTCACGCCACGTCACGTCACGTCGTATCGTAACCGCGTATTGACGTGTCTCGGCCGTTAAACGTGTGACATTTGTTTGTCGCGTAGTAATGTCGTCGGTTAGATGGAACACTTTGGGTACAGTGTCCGCCCAACTCGTCGACGGCACCGCCCGGCCGTGCCGTCCACCACAGGGGCACAACGTGTGACGTCCGCACCGTGAACGGGACCTACGGGCGACGTTCGAATGTTTCGACTCGGTCGTGCCCTTGTCGTGTTGTCTCTGGTCGGTCGTTTTGAACTTTATTGATGACCAGCGAACTACCCTCGCTTCGCTTCAGGGAAACTACCTCACGGTCAGAAATAGCATCTGCACAGTTTTATAACAGGGATTTTC
>DWPT01004257.1:0-13447 GCA_018251895.1 Agathymus mariae mariae
AAGATAAAATTATAAATTTATCTCAACATGTTTTAAAATAAAATTACACCCGTGCGAAGCCGGGGCGGGCCGCTAGTACTTATAATAAAATTCCTTTAGATTTACGGAAATGCCGTATAGTAAATTAAAAATTACGTCAAATGCATTCTTATGAAGGCAGGTATTACAAAGTAAATGATTACTTTGAAAATAAGTTTCCTTACAGATGAGTTTAATATATAGCCATAAGTAGTAGTAAGTGCTTTCTGTAACTGTCAACAGGAAAACAATCTCCTTGGGAGTTTGTTGCCGGTCCTCCTCCCAGGATCACACACAGTAGGGATTTGTAGAAGCAATGGCATCGTTTGCCTTTTGAAAAGTGTTTGTAAAAACCAAGTTCGAATAAATACTATTGTATTCATTTCGTACCATTTTAAAGTATTTGTATAAGATTTTCCGAGGCATTCAATCATAACAGAAGACAAAAAACAATTCCCAGCTCCCTTTTTGCCTGGACACGTTGGTGTAATGAATATACATGGGGTGCAGTGGTCAATTACTATCAAATGACCCGTGAGCTAGTTCATAGACTATTAACATAGAAAAAAAACTTAGAGCCCGCACCCTGCAACGACTTCTTTTCTATCATTCTATCTGTAAAATTACTTAGAAGCAGAGTGTATCAAACAAATTAGGTTAACTCTGACTGAAGGATGGAAGGAACCTCAACTACAGACGGTGCCGTAAACGTTTCAAATGTTCCGGGCCCCTGTTCATTAAGCAAGTGTGAATCGAAGATTTCTTTATGGGACGCACCGCTTTCGGTACAATGAAACGGAAACAGGTCGATAGTCGATACCTACTCGATTGCTTGTCGAATAAACTAAACTTAAGGGTGAGCGTTCATTATAATATTGATAAGTGGTGTAGAGCTACGTATTCCTTCATTGCACTTACGGAGACGGGATGACGTGAAGATCCGTTGTGAGTAGGCTCGCGAAAATATGGTGAAATAAGAACGTTAAGTAACATAAAAATTTTATTATGGAAAGTGTTACTTTTACTGTTTCACAGTGCGCATTACAAACCTGAATGATCGCAGTCCAAGATCAGCGAAAAATTATCTAAGCTCGAAAGTTGTGGTGTTGGAGATGGCTAGTATTACTAGGTACCGCACACTGCACTAACGTATCTACCTTGAACTGGTTAAATATGAAAGAAAGAAACATGTGAACATGAAATGAAACATGAAATTCACAGCTTAATTGGTCTAAGCTCGTTTATTGGTAAACTGTACAAACTACATTTATATGTAATAAAATCCAGTACGCAAAATTAATATACCCTACGTCAGAAATAAACCTCTGAAGATCATTGATCACTCGAAAGTGACAATGGAGTAGCCATATGTGCCGCAAATCTTTTTTTCGGTTTTGAAAAAAAAATCCTGTTTGCAATCTATAGGTAGATATACTAGTCTAAAACACAGATTTGTAGATTTTTTGCATGTATGTTTATTATCATAACAAACTCCTTAACCGTAACCGAAACGATCAGATATCCGAAATAAAAATATATCCGAAACCGTAACCGGTAATTTTTTTTTCAAATAATTTCGGAATCTAAATGTAACATGTTATGAAAGAGTTTCGCTATTTGAACCGATACACTAAAAATATTTTAATATTATTATTTTTAAGGTTTTTATCCATTATTGTATCTAATAACAAATAATAAATAGAAAGAATGTGAAACTGTTACCTTGTAAATATTGTATATATTTTTAAAGGTTTAACACCCTTTATCATCAATATCCGTAAACCAAATTATCCGAAGCAATCGGATAATCCGAACAAATTTCATTTCGTAACCGTAACAAAAACCAGTAAAATATTATTCATAATTCATATATTGGACATCCATATTCAGATACGATCTTTCATATCCATACATCCCTAGCACAAACTAAGTATGTCCGGTTTCTCCAATACTGATTTCCGTACGAATGGATTAATGCAAGCTAATACAAAACTAAAATTAACCCTTAGAGAATATGTAATATTAACTTGAAAATAACTGTAGTAATTACGTAATTTCATTGTAGATCGAAGGTATATCAAAAATGATATGCATATCCTCCGAGTGTGAATTCAAGTCAGTTCAAGTTTGCTTGTTGCTCAAAAGATAATAATTCAGGACACCATGTCGAGAAATTACCGAATATTCGACCGATAACTAATTTAAAAATGTGTTTCGGTAACTACGCATCGAATCTTAAGTCAAAGGATTAAAGTACTCAATGTCCTAATTTTTATATTATGAATTAATTCAATATAGCACCCCTACCACGGAAGCGTGAAACAACAGTAGGAATAGAGCTCTTCAAACGATTTCTGAACGCAATCTCGCCACATGGCGTATTGAACATGGCGCCCTGTGGAGAAAATTGGCGCGAAATCACTACTTAGGTTACAAATGTTTGCCAATATGATATAAGTGTTCCCTTTTGTTTTACTGTTGAAAAATAATGCTAGACTATACTTTGTCTAGAAAATTAGTTAAACACGGAAATCCAAAAAAATTCTGATCGTCAAAGGTATATAATATCATATAATAAATTATTTAATTTATTTTTAATGTTAAGTACATTAAAATACTTACTGTATATAATTATATTGTAAGTATCTTCCCTTGATATGTAAAACCAAAATATTATGCATTAACTCTCGCAACCCCAACGAAAAGCGTACTCCGAGAGAACATTAGTGACAATATTCCACGTATCTACGTATCACATTTTAACAGTTCCAACTAAAACACATAAAATCAATAATCTCTTGCAAATACATATAAATACTTATCGATCAGCGACCCAAAGTTAAAGTTCAAACATATTGTATCTACATATAGATTTACTACATTTAGAACATTATATATTTTTCAAACTGAGAAACAAAACTGAAAAATTGTATTTTCTAATAATAGCACCCATTTTTGTTTATCTTACTTTTATGAATTAATTTTATATTGTTTTAAGGCTTAAGATTAACTCGATGTTGAGAGAGGTTTGTTTCACAGAAAGAGGTTTTTTACCTTTAGAGATTTGCCTTTAAAAGAATGAAGCCTACGTAGAGCTAGCTAAGTATTTGTATAAAATATCTACGGCATTTTGATAAACAAGATATCAGAAAAAATAATATTTTTACATTTCATTTTACAAACAAACAAATTAAGTGTATAAGGCATCCATTATAAAAATGGAAAGCCTCGGGCGACATCCACAATGCCTACTTAATTAAATGGACAAATCTAAATGGCGGGGCCTTATGAAATAAACATTTTACATTTTATCTGCGGACGAAACATTTTTGTGACCAAATAATTGTTTTACATTTAATTATTGTCTAGGTATGAGTAAGTATTTGGAATTTAGTGGGTATTTATCAGAAAAAAGATTATGATGCGTTTACTGTCGTGAAATTGTAACCAAAGTTTAACTTTAAAATAAGATAAACTTTATGATTTATTAATTAATTAATCCTTGCAATCGGGACATCCATTTTTAATTCTGATTCATTAGGTTGGCTTATAACTTTAAAAATGGATACTTTAAATTCAATTCTTTTAACTGTTATAGGTAAGTTTCTACCTATCTTATATAATTGTTTAAAATCAAATCATCATTACGCAAATAAACCCCGAGCGATGGGCCATTCTTACGTTTTTTGCCATTGCAACAGGACTAAGGAAGGTATTGAGGGGATACCCTCCATAAACAGACCTATAAATTAAGTAGATACAGGTAACGTAGTGTCCATTTTTTTCATCGATAAAAGACTGTACTGGCGATGTATTGGTAAGTGGTCACTGCCCATAGACGTCGGCGTCCAAAGATATTACAGACTCATTGGATTAAAAATAAATCGGAGAACACACTTTTCACTTCTTCGACATTGCAACCGAAAAACCCTAAAACATTTTAAAGTATAGACTACATTGTGTGTAGAAGTTAGTCCGGCAAGTAAAACACCCTACTGCCATGCGCGAGTATTATACGTACGTATTAGGTGATACAGAGCCCAGCGACGGACGAGACATCGATTGTGAAATTTTTAGCGCTTGAATATATCGATGATAGTATCAAATGGCTAATTAAAAAGCGTACTTAGTACTCAAAAGCTATAAAAATAATGACAAACATACCCAGAAACGTAGTCTTATTTTGTAGTATACCTATATAAGTACAGTCTTATAAGCTCAGGTACACATAAAAATGTTTTAATCATTAAAACACAGAAACCTAGTACTCGTATACGATTCTCAATAACAGGTCGCCCCCGCATTTGCTCATAAATCAAAAAATACACCATTATTTATTACCGATTCAATTTCACCCACGCGCCCACCATTGTTTATACGTACGTATAGCAGAAATACCATGTCATGAATGCGAGACAAAAAAACATCTCCTGGACCTTTAAATAAAACAAAAGAGACTATAAGACATGTCGTTAAAACAATTGACTTAACCTCGATAAGAAATGGCGCATCTCTAACATAAGCCCACGCCATTTTGTATTTTCAATGTTATAGTTTAAGAGCGTGTTTTGGATTTAGCGTGCGAGAGTTACAACGATACTTTGTGAGTCGAAGGAAAGTGGTTACATATTTATAAAATGGAATCGATTTTTAACCGAGCCAATAGTGGCGCTTGGTAAGAGAGGCGGGATGCGGACGCTCCACCCAAGCTGATGTCAGATCAACGTCTCCTGACATTTTTTGCTCATTCGCTCAGCGTCCGCCGACGCGAGTGGTTGTCCGTATAATTAAAATATCGAATAGGTTGGGTTAATTTCTATTTTGTTGAACTTGGGATGGATTTGTGTAAATTAATTACTATTAAGATAAACCCTTTTTATTATGCATAGTAAATATATTTATAACTAAAAAATGTATTGTATTAAATATACAAATTTAGAACAATGTTCTTTAGTACGGTTTGGAATTCATTTCTAAATGTACTTAACTTTGAAATATGAAACACTGACGATGAAAATGTAATTAAAATTTGTCTCTATTAATTACATGAAAGAAAATTTATAGGTCTGAATGTAAAATTAAGCTTACAATAAATTTATTACTCATCCCCCTAGTCTTTAATATGTACCTACCTGAGTTAAATTTGAGTTGATCATACATTTTAACTACGTACAAATCTCAAATTAATATTTATTTTGTATGTTAAATATTTTTCCAAAAAAAAAATATTATTCCTAGTGAGTCCACATTTGTTAAAATGTATACCTAATGTGAGCGTTGATATAAATTAAAAACATATTTCATAAATGAGGGTCTCGACACTTTTACATTGTTACTCTCTGATTCGCAACATCACATGTTAAGTGAGTTGAAGTCAGTTCGGTACACAGATTAATGTATTATGTTTATAACTTAGTGTTGCCAACTTTAAAAATAATAAATACACAAAAAATATTTTTCTTTTTCCTTTAAGGATCTAAGTTATTTGTTCAAGCTGTTCTAATACTGGAACAATCACAAGGTATTAGTACTACCTACTCTGTATTACTATATTATCTATTCTAATTATTATTCTTTATTATGCATAAATGAATATATGTACTTTTTAAAATAACCAATATAAAAAGAGTATCTGTGGAAATAAATATTGGACACACGCAATGAGAGTGATCATATAAATTATGCCTGAACGGCCCTGTTTCCTTTTTAATAAAGGTTCTGCTTCCAAACGAAAAGTCCTTTGTTCAATTTTGGTTTGGGTAAAGGTTTGTGTAATAACATACAAGAAATATGTAATGTGAATTCCATGTGGTACACGACACAAAAAGTATCAGTGCATGGGCAAGAAACGAACGAAATTAAACATAACTACCTATAGCTACAAGCTCGATGATAATAAAAACAATAAAAAGTTATTATAAACAAAATTTGATTACATTTACTTGGTCAGTTCTCCCAGTGGGTAAAACACTTGCACATATTAGTTACGGTTACAATTCGAACTGCTGACTTAGTGTTTAACCTTTTAAAGTGAACAACATGCAGTAATTAATGTACACTGTACGCGGTTTTTATTTGTGGTGGCCTAATCTTATACTTTTTTAATTTTAATAATATTCCTTTACTTATGTAAGTGTTATTTATAATCTGTCTGTTTTGTATTTAACCTATGTATTTATTAACATAAATTACAAAATATTAACCTTGGCAAGACAGCAAATGCATCATTTCCAAGTGTTAACAGTTGTAAATCAATTTTAGGTTAGTTATATAAAAAAACTCTTGATTTAAAATTATTTTAAAATATACATATAATTTCCATTGCATATTTTATTAATTAATACCTTTACTATTCGCGTCGTTATGTACGTCAGGTACAAATTTAAGTTCACATCTTATAATATATTCAAGCGTTTAAAATCAACTAGATAGGTAGATTAGAAAGTCACAGTGAAACCGCGCCTGTTTGTTATACCTAATTTGTTTAACTAGTAATTTCTAATTTAATTTTTACTTTTATACATTTTAAATTTATTTAATTTATATTGACTTATATTTACGTAGATGTACATAAATTTTAAACTTAACGTTTACGTGTGCTGTCGTGATCAGGTTGAATTATCATATTGTTCAACAATCGAACGTACAGATGCACTGATACATAATTTACTAAAACATAATGTCATATATATGGCGTGTATTAGATACTTTGTTGAATAATTCGTAATTACGGTAAACAATTTGACGTGACAAATGATCGCCGGCTGAGCTGATACATTAGCCGCGTCGCTCTCATTTCAGACATGTTTTAATATCTATTCAATTTTTAAGGTTTATAATTTTTTTGTGATTATAATACCACACAGTACCTAGAAATAAAATCAAACCTTGAATTTTTTTTTTAAGCAAGTCATAAATCATCTGATATCCGTAACGGAAATTATCCAAAACGATCGGATAGTCCGAAATAATTTCAAATCTGTAACCTTAACCGAAATAGGTAAAATATTATTCATTTATCCGTAACCATATCCAGATCCGAGATGTCATATCCATAATATCCTTAGCCTAGTTCACTCATAGACGTCTCCGTCTATCAGTCTCGACCCCATCGTTGCATAGAAGAAGTATTTCATGACTCCTCAAGTGACGGTCTTACAGTGGCGCAGTACCTACATACTGAGTGCTGTCAAAAACAAACATCTTAAATGTACCATGAAACTAAGGTCTTTAAATAATTAATATTTTTAAATAATGTCTTAAAATTATTTAAGTAAAATTGTATCCCGGGAATGGATCTCTCTGTCTATGACAACAGTTACTTTGTGTGAAAGTTTTAATAGATGCTAATGTAATAATAATATTAAAGGATTTTTTTTTTATATAAATTAACGAAAATAGTAAAATTGTTTAATGTGTAGTGATAAAATTAACGCTGCCTGTTTGATAAGACCCAATGATGTGTAGTTAATTTTAGTAATTGTATCAAAAATAAAAGTTAAAAATGTACCATGTAAATTTGCTTTCACCGAAACAATGACTTTAGGGTATTTCTGAACTGATTCTTTATTCAAATAATTTTGAAACAATACTAACAATATGTAAAAAATACAATTTTCAATTTACGCCTTGACGGCGTGTAATAAAATCTAACAAAATTAGCGAAGTACTGGGGGCTGTCAATTTTATTTTTTTACGGTACCTATACTTCATAATATTAGGCAAAATAATATCATGACTAAGGTTCCGAACGCATCTCCGTCGGTGGAATGTCTCTGCCGGTTTTCTTACTTACCTTTTTAGTTATTCAAATCGAATCACCCAAATTAAGTAGCCATAAACGGAATCAGCTTCCCAATTTGAATATTTCATTCGTGCTTACGAGCTCGTCCATTGATTTGTGTGGGAATGTGGATGTGTGCGTGTGGTAGGGACATTTACCGACGTTGAATGGTTGCGGTGTCGATAAAATTACGACAGTATGATGATACTGACACAAATACATTTTAATTCAAGTCGTTTAATAGCAAAAACATTACATTTATTAAAATCAATAATTTTTAATAAAAGTATAAATTTAAATGTTGTTTCTACGACTAATGAAAATAAAATACCACTGAAATTATAACTTTCACAAGATAATGATAACTTATAGTTTTTTAAGTAACACAATAAAAATGGAAGAAGATAAAAAAGCTTGTATTAATAATAAAACGCAGTAAACTTGAATACTGATTGTTATTAAAAACGAGACTATGCATTAGTCAATGTTATCGACAGCGATAAATCGACACGCACATCTCTACGCCTTTTGTCGTAACGCGCCGCGCGTTGATAAGGAAACATTTTAAATTAGTAGAAGAAGAGAAAAAATACTATAAAATTTATTTTTTATTTATATTTTATCACGCGCACACAAAACGGGTAGCCGCTTGCTACCAGCAAACCGATATAAATTATATCATTTTTCACTGCGACAACCCTAACGGACGTAAAAAATGACGTCCCATTCAGTATCGAGTTTGAAAGTTTTGCCGCGTTTTTTATTCGTTTCCGGGCGATGGGATTCCTTCGCTCTGCGCTTCGATATTTAGAAATTAAATAACTTTTCGATACAGGCACCGTCCATTGAATATGTTAAAGGTTGTGGTTGCTAAAGTTTCAAAGTAAAGTAGCAATGTACAGTTGTTATATATTTATCTCTTATTGAATTTGTTTATAGTTTCCCGAAGGTGACCTTAACCTGTCGGCCTTTTTTATGAGTGGTTTCTTGACAGTGGACGGTAGTTGCTAGTACTTGGTACGGTATCGGACGCTATGGTCAATGATGTTGGAATTTTAAATAATTTGAGCTACACGCTTATTAATCAAACGCGGGGTCTCTGAACTTTGATATAGGTCATCTTCGGGATCTTTTTGTTATTACGAAAAAATACACTTAATTATCTTTTTGGTCAAATAGTTTTAATATGTGTTTGAAAGCAATACAATTTGTTTATATTTTTATAGTATTAAGATACGGACTAGTTTGTAGATGAGCTTGCGATCAATCGTTTTATCTATTCTATTCTAATTACCATCTATCACCTATTCACAACTCTAGCATTTTGTACCAGAACCGATTTCGATTTGTATCCATCTGTACTAAATGTGTTTCGTCAACAAACATTCAACATTACAATTGCAGTTTTATTATAAAAGGATCTACGAAGTATTATCCTGCATAATAATCCTGTTCTGTGTCCACTGCAAGATACAGACATCAATACTTAACGAACCTCTTACATTAATTATCTCGTTTGAAGTTGGTTGTATTTTTATTGATGAATGGTATATTTTACGTAGAAATAAATGACATTGTGTTTTATAATAAAAAAAAATATTCAAGTAAAAATTTTACAAAAAAACATCCGACTTCAATTGAAGAAAATGAGTTTTTTAGTTTCGTCACCGTTTTTCACTTTCAGAGGTGATTTTAATTTAAAAAAAATTGTCGCAATTGTTGACAAGTTTCGTCGACTGCCGAGCGAAGAATGCCGAGTTTGACAAAGATATACAAAATTTTCTGGTTTCTAAATTATATGGGTATGTTTGGAAATTTTAGTTGTGATGTATTAATGTTTACATCGTTTTTTTTATTTTATATATTAGCAACGAAATCCTTTACATCGGCCAGTTACATAAAATCAGACAATTTTCAATCACATACATACCTAAGCATTTAAGTTTTTGCTATCGACGGTACAGCGCCTGTAAATCTGTATGCATCTGTACGATTGTTAAAAGGCAGCCTTTTCATTAGTCCAGGTAACTGGCGAAGCTGGATGGCCTGTCATAAAGCAAACCTATAAAAAGGCCGTATATCTAACAGCCACGTACTAGTCGGTAAGTCCAGACCACCGACACTCGGCTCCTGAACCTACAAAAATCTGAGCTCTTTGGAGGTGACATTCACAAGTGGTTAAATTATATTTGATTATAGGAATGATTTCAACTCACGAAGTCTCCAGTCGAGGAACTGGTGACTTCTTTGAGAAGGACTTGAGTACTTCACACACGCGATTTTCTGAAGGAGTTAGTGGTTTGACAAAGCGTCGGAAGGTTTTATGTTACTCGATGGCCTCCGACATGGCTTGACATGACATGGCATGACATGTGACGGCTTTACACAAAAGACGTTGACAACATAATATTGTCACTAACGTCACACACAAACCTATTGCTCACACAAAACTTTCAAACGGCTTCCCGTGGTTAGGATGAAGTCGAATAGAACGTATGGTATTTCCGCAGTCACGTTGAAGACATAATGCTCTCGATTTGAATTTCATCCTACCCGCATTTTTCCTCTCGTTCGTTACGAGATTTTCAAAAAGAATTGGCCACAGCATCGAGATTCGCGAGTAACGTGCGTCAACTAAAGTAAACATAAATTGTTTTTTTTTTTTTTTTATATTTTGTGTCGTAAACAGGGCGAAGCAGTACTGTAATACCAAGCACCTGAGTATGCTTCAGAAGCACAGTTAGGTCACGTATAGAATTGCCTATTGCTCCCACCATTAGACACGGACGCCTCGAGCTCAGCACTATAATGCCGTACAAAAACAAGAGAAATTAACCACTTGCGACTCACAAATCACCTTCAAACCTTAGTAGATTCTCTTGCATAGTCTCTGTGGTTCTCATGTGTGTCATGGTGTGTGTCATTCTAGCTACCTTATAACTGTACCCAAGTGCTGCGTTGAAGTGTCGCCCTTCCAGTGGAATTTAGTTCCATCCACATCAATGGGATTCCTGGCAGTCTATCTGCGGTCCATGTATTTACGTCCTTTATGTTGCTTACAAATACTATGAAATTAGCTATTTATGGGTGAGAACTAACTTTGACGCGCCGGTGTGCGACGTAAGGCTGACAGATTAGTCTTGATAAAACAATTACTCCCAATTTGCGGTCTGGATATTCTGTTCTAGCAGATACGAAGTGCTACTAACTTGTTATCCTTCAAGCGAAGTGAATCAATTTGACCGAATCATTACGTTAGTATAAAAACAATATGACCGATACATCAGCCCAGATGGATTTCCTAGCTCCAGGGAGCTAAAGGGCATAAAATCCTCGGGTCGCTGCGACGGCCGCGGTACAAAGATAAACAACCGACAAAAATATCATAAATTTATACACCGAGCCGCACTGAAAAGTAAAAAAAAAATCCATATTTAAAATATATCTCACTTTTGTTGCCGCCGCGAACCGCTTGATTCTTATGGATACGACCGGTAAAGCTAAATTAGTGGGACAGCTTGACGACTTACTTCATACAGTCGTTGAACATATTGTTTAAACAGGTCAATTGCTATTATTTGCACCACGGGCCGTACTGATTGATACGTGTTTCTGAAACTAAATTTTAGGTACAAATATTGATCAATGGTAACAACATCAAAAAGGTAAAAGATATCATGTCTTTTGTTCACTTCAATATAATTTATAGACTTAGGAATTAACGTATAATATTCATCATTGAAAGACATTTATATCTTCAAGTTACGATCAGTACATAGCTACTAATTTCGCGTCATTATATAAAAATGTCGAAGTTGATATAAAAAAAATTATTATTAAAATTATAAAAATGGTCAACGCGTCAAGTTATATTAAAGCTAAGTAACTGACCAAAAAATTTCAAAACAAAATTAAATGATCACCTCGACCCGTAATTTGTCATTATAATGGACAACGAATGATAATTTTAATATTCAATACCCTCACGAACTGCTGGTATTAAATAAGTCTTGTCCACGTTTTGCCTTCTTCATTAGTTGGACAAAACCAACGACATTTACCATAACATGTCACAGTTTGAAAAGACGTAACTCCAATTCACACGGAATAAAACTTCTCGTTGTATACATAATATTACAGTTGAAATTACGTTTTTAATATTTTATGTCTTATATCATTTCGATAGGTGTGAAACGTATGACATTTGAAAATGAACGCTCAAGGTTCGATTTCGATTTTTTGAATATCGTACTCCGCGTTCTACGGAATAAGTAGCTTCTTTATAGTAGTCTGTCGTTATGGCCAGTAATTTTATTTTACACTTCAACACACATTACATTTTAGAATTTCTGGAAATCAACAGAATAAGAATGAACCTCAAAACAAAATACAGTACGGAAGATCATTGGCACTTTCAATGTTCTTGTTTCCGGGTTCTAAAGAAGTCGAAAGGTTTATGTTTTGTCGTAGATACCTTTTAGCCAGAATATAATTTTATTCGTGAGCTATAAATTTGAACAAGTATTATTTACAGCGATATTATTTAAAACTAGCAACAATAGCAACTCAACTTCAATCTGATTCTTGTTATTAAGTTTTGAAACTTAATTGAAATTAAATTCTTCCTCTACAAGCAGAATTGAGGAATTAAGTTATTAGGAATCCTTTACAATTATTCAGATAAAATAAATATATTAAATAAAACTAATAGTTGCGAAGTATTGTCTAGACTAGTAAATAGTCTTACATTTTTTGTAAGTAGCAGGTTGTATGTATTTGGGCATATCTAGGTAAATCTTAATGTAAAATAATTATATTATTTTTATGTTGTCAACACTGAATTTGAATACATTATTAAGTTTTCACTCATTCGAGCAGCATTGAACGCTTGGCGACCTTTTTATTTAAATATCATTTTATAACATTCAAAGCGTTTCAAATAATATAATAACAATTTAGTTCATTTCTTATTTATAAGTACCTAGTTAAGGTACTTTCTCCATGGCTCATTACCTCCTTAAAAGTCGGAAGTTTTTAACATTTCTTCCTAGTTGCAGAAACCCAGCAATACTGATAATGGATCCGATAAATCCTTGGTATTGCTATTGTCTATGGACAACTCACCATCTCGTGGATCCGTTAAAGTTCCGTGAAATCCATTCGAACGGACCATTTTATACAATACAGACCTCTCGATGACGATAACCTAATATCATAAATTGCCCATAGACGAAATAATTTTGACGAGTTATTTTATAATAATGAATCTGAAGGTCACTAAGAGTCGTAAATAACGATCTTTATGTATGAATTTTATTATTTTCTAATCCATGACTGAATGTTATAAAAATTATTATAACACTCAGTATTCGGTAGCAAACCGGTTATAAACTTGAGCATCTGTCTCTCTCTTTCGGAACTAATAGAATTCCTACCGATAATATTACTACCACAGCCTAACGTCTGTTTCATTCAGTTGGCCAACCGACACGTCAAGTACTCGTAGTATACCTATGAATTATTAATATATTGATCAAGTGTTAATGGTCAATCGTGTGGTTTTCATATTTTGTCTATTCTGCAAATGGTTCCACAAAAAGCGAGATAGACTTCATTCTGGCAGACAAACGGCACATATTTAATGAT
>DWPT01004258.1:0-13446 GCA_018251895.1 Agathymus mariae mariae
CACTGTCAGCCTTTATGTGTAATCAGCCCTAAGGAATTTTATTACAATTATTTTCTACTTTATTTTTTTATAGTTGTATATAAGTATCTTAGATGATGTTGATGATGAAATCAACTTCACAACAAAGTGATTTCTTATCATCCGTAGTAAAGCAAGAGTGAGCAATGCGTCTTGAATCCAGGAATCTCGTTTAAAGGGCGATGCAATACCAGTGTGCTGATAAATTGCACTAAAATATATACGGTTGCAACTCGCGAACATTTTGTAATCAGGACTATACGAGTACACTGCTCATTTAGATATGTATGCACCCTTAACTATAAATTTAATTTTCAACTGACCTGAAAGTAAAGATGTTGCCCCGGTTAAAATATTATGCGACTAAATGAAAAGGTGTAGTAATTAAATTAATATGTTTAAGGGAAGATAATTCATCTAACTTTGACATAAGATTGAAGCCCTGAAGTTGGAAAATTATGAGTTAAGATTTTGAAGATCATCATGTGCAGCCTTATGCACATGAGATTTGGAGTGAAGTGTATCATTTTATTGGCTAATTTTTGGTAAGTTTATTGTCATCTACCACATGTTTTGACAATGACTTGACTGGTAGATAACGTTAATTAATATTACCCGTACGAGAAGCCCTGTCACTTGGGTGAAAAAAAACTTCGTGAGGAATTTTGCATGTTTGAGTATTCTACTAATATTCACAAAGATGTATGAAGTCTGCCGAATCCGCACTTGGTGCGTATGGTGGATTAACTTTAACCCCCCTCGTAATAATGGAAACGATTTATACATTTGTTATTTATTTTGTGTAATACTTAATTTCACACAGTCAAAGCAGCCGAAAGTTTTATATAGATTACCATAAGATGTACGAATAGTATTCGATTACAAAGTTGCCAAGCCCTCACCCGCTAGATGAGGCTAAAGCAAGCGAAGATTGACATTTGGCGTTCATACTGCTCTGTATGATATGCGCTTTACTAAACGTTCAGACTGTATGCTTATTCAACCAGTGAACTTACTTTCGTACTATAACAGATCCGATGACCGTTAGGATATGGTATTGTCGTTAACCCCTATTAAATGTGAGTAATACTTAACTCGTTTCGAAACTTTCGGTAAATGTTTACTGAGAAAAGTCTAAAATAATTCCTATTGCTAGCCAGGCCAGAGACCAAAGACCTCATTTCATTAACCCCGATATCGTTGAGATAAATTGGAGTGTGGTATCTGATCTTTTCTATTCGTCTTTTCTATTCGACGGTTTATACGGTAATATACTTAGTTGGTAGAACATGTTGTATTCAGATTTAGGTTTTTCTTTACCAGATTTAAGTAATTTTACTAAAAAGACTGTATTATCAAACATGTTTCCAGGAGTATTTTAGCAATGAGGAAAATGTGTGTTTCCATTAACATACACATACACACACGTACATACACACATATACACATTTATAAACGAGTATATGAAAACTTTTTATTGGCTTTGTATTATATCATTTACAATCATTATTTTTACGTGTAAGTTTTTCGAAGAGTCAAATATATGAAATAATAATAAACGTGGAAATCAAAAGCTTAGATGATAGAAAATAATATATAAACATATTTAAGAAAATAATAAATAGTATTATGTAAAACAAACAGGTTGTAGAAAAGTTCAGCGTTTTTAGAAGTGCTACTAGTGTGTGTTAGGAATTCATTAATGAACTAATAAGAATACAAATAAATAAATTAAAACCCGATAAAAAAGCAATAAATAAATAAATACATTATTTATTGTTAGGCGGACTACATTAGTTCTTCTGCAATTTACTTGTTACAGATTTCTTCGTGCAGCTGAACGAAATAAAATGTTAGAGTAATTTTTGAATTACGATTGTTTAGTAAGATGGTACAAAGGTGGTACGTTGCAGTGATGCAGTGTAGATATATTCAGCAATTATTAAAAATTGTATATAAATTTGGTATGGATATTTCTGTGTGCCCTTTTGAATCCTATGTAACTGAACCACTTCGATATATAAGTATAGATTAACCTTAAGATTTATTTCTATCATAATCGCGTCGTCAATAATTGAGCGACTGGTGACAAAACTAATCGAAAGGCTTCTGTTTCGAAGATCTTATTCGTTTATCATTCTGCTATCGTTGCAGAGCTATCGTTAAGATATGTCGGTACTCACGATTTTTGTATTTTATACCGCTATAATATTTTAGGCAGAACTGTTTCTAAATAGGCTGGATTCGTCGTAGGCAGTGAACAAAATATCTGAACTATTTGCGCGTCCATTGTTCACATAAATTCTTGTAGTTTTATATTTTAGTTAATCAATTCCTAACCTATAATGTGCCGTAGCATAAATCCATACCGCCTTAAGCGATTCGGTTCTTTAATTACCTATGTTTCCATAATTGCTATTGTAATATTTATTGTAATATGTAATGCCCTGTGCTCGCCCTTTGCTTGCAAATGTAGCGATTAGGCGTGTTTTATTTTTTGTGAAGTATATATATTCAATCAATATTCAGTTCAGTTATTCTAATAGTTAAATATTATAAGTGTTAATAATTGTAACTACAGTAATACATGAGTATAATCAGAATCAGTATTTTCATTGGTCGAAATCACCGCACAGCTTGGTGGCCCAGCCTATGTTACCACGTGTCGCCGAGCTAATGAGACCTTGAGGCTTGCTCCTTTCATTCACCATAACTCTTCAAAATCTACAACTTGGATGGCTTCAAGAAGGGAGCCATACAAAATCCCTAACAGTCCATGTCATTATTAACCTTTTGTTATTCACATATTTTTTAAATAATATGTTCTGTGGGACATCTTGTCATGTAATAAAAAAAAGCTTATGTTTGTTGCCAACATAATATTGACCCAATTATGATCATGGTTCTGCGAGACTTCGTGTGGAAAAGTTTCTCTCCGCCATAGTATATGACTCCAGGTTGAGTCGGTTCACATTAAGGCAGACGTAACTATTACTGAAGTGTTTTCTAGTTCACGTGTACTGTTTTTCCTACACTCGATCCAACAATGCCCTAGCCAAATCGATTCTTACTCGGTATAAAATATATCGGTTTTAGCGGAAAAAGTTACGCTAACCCGGAAGTCCAATCATATTAAATTTACAGAACCAGGATAGCAGCAATATTAAGACCAATATTACCGAGACAAATGGGGTATGTTTCTCTGGACTAACGCGAAGGAAGATGCTGAGTAGGTAATAGCAAATTCTCCTTAATTCGCTGGATTAATTTGACCTATTTCGTATAATCTATTGAGCTAGTTATAAGGATATCAGAGCGGCTCAATATTTAAATAGAAAACAACTCGTACACTTTAAGTGCGCTGAATTTGGTCAACTTTAGTCCATATTCAATTGATTTTATACACATGCAACATGCAAATATTTTTCGTACGTCTGTCTGTTTTTATATAAAACATAAAGGAACTATGCTGACACGCAGATAAAATTACGAGTATCACAAGAGATAGGACAGTCAAAGGTCAGAAACCAGTACAATTCACCCCGATACCCGGAGACAAATTGAGGTCGTTTGTCGCGAGTAACGCGAACAGGTGTAGAAGCGGACTAATTAAAACTTTGTCGAGTTATCCGATTCGTAAGTATTGACCTTTGCAATAATGCTGCTAAATGGCATTGTAAAACGATATCGTGTCTCATATTTAATATATTTTAAAACAAATATAACAAATGGATTAAGACAATTATTAAATATAATAATTTATTGCTTTGTTTATCCAAAATTTCCCATATAATGACATCATTAGCATATTATACAGATATACGGTATATACATATATATATATTTGACGACCCCAAAGCTCAGTTGGTGTTACCTGCCTGCGTAGCGAAGGGTCCCGGGTTCGATTCCTGGCCGGGGCAGACGGTCATGAGTGTTTGTCTACCACCCTACCACCCACAATACGGGAAATCCTAGTGCGGGGGTGTGAGTGTGTACACGTTTAATTATTATTTATTATATTTATATATATACTAGCGGCCCCGTATGACTTCCTTCTGGCTGTAGTATTTTTTTTTATTAAAATTTTAATATTTTTTTGCCTTTATCAGACATCATTAGATTTATTGTTATTTTGTATAGCCTATCAATAGCACAATCACGTGTTCTCACTACATATCAATTTTCATTATGATCGGGCAAGTCATTTTTCATTCACACTAGACATATACGAAAATCTCTATAGATTTATGTAGTAGCGTCGATCGAATGCCCGTTTTCGTGCGCCGTATGTCTAGGATGTCTAGGATGGCGGCGGAGGAGCGTATATCCATTCCACATGCTGGTTACAATCACGCCATGGCGGTGCCGACATATATATATTTATATATATTGCATATTCTAAGGCTTCTCTTATTTCATTCTAAAAGAATTAAAGCTAGTTACGTATGAGTTTTTGATTGTCTTCAAAAAAGACGAAATTGTTTATACACTCAATAATTTCGTTCGTGTGCTACAAATTATCTTCGCCGATATGAATCGATTTAAACAAATCGATATTTCATTAAATTTGGTGTACCTTTGGGATGGTTCCACATACATTTTTACAGCCCCTGAAAACAACATGTATGTTAATGTTGAAAAAATAGGCTCATTTTTTACTCGATAACGGAAATAAAATTGGTCCATTCGTGTATTAAGATTGCTGTACGAAATAATATTGTTTTCGCAATACTCTCGTCATGAAGACAAAATGTGAATCTCAACAACGGCTTCACTGTTCTATTAAAGTTTCCAGCAAATGGTACCAAACAGTTACTAGTATATAAGTTAAGGTTAAGCTTAATTGACTTTGGTTGGTGAGTTTTATTCAATATCTTTCTGACGTGGTAACGAGGAGTCTGATGATGGAGTCTGGAGGAAGGTATAAGGTTGATCTAAATTTTCGTGTGGAGGGGATATATAGGAAACGGCCAGCTGAAGACTAGACATATATTCTACTAACATCAAAATCTACCCGCTACCGTCTGCCAATATATGTATATGTTTCGTATTTACCTACATACTAAAGAAATTTTGTTACACAGACCCAATTCGGTACATAAATCTTAAGAAGTGTCTAGTAACCTGCGCTTCGTCACCTTGACTCGATATACTTTATTTATTGAGTCGAACTGTTTTAATAAAGATTGATTCTGGTTAAATTAGTTATACACGGACAGGTGTATTAAGCGTTAACGCATAATCGAGGTTACATTTATAAATGAAGAGAGTCATGAGTTTATTTTGAAGTTACAAGGTCTACAAAAAAAGTGTAAATCGACAGAAAAAAAAATAAAAAGATAAATCAAAATAATTTACGCAGCTAAGGAAATATAGTGTTCTTTGACAGGTTATTCGAACACGGATATAGTTTTACTATCTCTAATAATAGGCGGTGCCGAGGTCCAGAGTCTCACTGCTTGCACGGAAAACGAGTGGGAGTAAAGGAACTCTCATATGGAGGGAACTTGAGTGGGGATTTGAGGTGGGTTCTACAAGGAGCAGTTGAAGAACGAGAAAGCTAAATCTCTCCCGCAAATAGGACGGAGTAGTGGGACAGCGGAGAATGTTAAATTTAAATTTTATTTGTTTAAAATGAATGTTCTTACTGAATATTGAATCCAATTCCGCTCAAATAATAACACATGTTTTCTTGAAGCAACTTAATTCACGAACGACTACTCAACAGTACACCACCAAAATAACGGGAGCCAAATCTGTATATCAAATATTTTTGGGAATTTCAATGTAGGTAGACTTATTATTGACATGAAAACCCAGAGTTTTTTGAATTTCTCTGGCTCAAGGAGTATAAAACGACTGAACATATTTAATTATTCTGAGCATATTTGAAACTATCATTATGGGTCTAATATCTAGAGGTATCTAGTTACGTAACTTTTCATCTTGAGAAATAGATTTGCGCTCGCGTTAAAGCAAAGGCTTTTACTTATTCACTTTCTAAGGCTATTTAGTTTATAAGTAAGTAAATAGAAAACGATGCAAAGTAATATTTTGCTGCTGGTTATTGTAAAAATATATTTTCATAATTATATCAATGGTAATTAAACGAATCATATATGTATATAGTTAAAACTATTATTAATTATTTAGATGTGTTATTTTATAACTAGATAGTTTGTGATTTAGTATCTACTGCAGGTTGTAGCCGGTTGACTGGTGGAGAGCGCCTTCGAGCATTAAGTCCGTCATTGTAGACTTATTTCCAGGTTTGCAACAAAATCAATAACTAATCCTTTACTTCACAAACCCTTTGTTTACACGTTTGTGGTATCAAATAACAATACTGGAGTCTAGACATGTTTCACAAATAAGTTGCTTAAAATTGTCGTGATAAAATCTGTTACGGTGCTTTGAGTTTAAAAGAGAGAGTGTGAATTTTGTGAGTTGGTGTACATTTGTAGGGTTATTTCCGAAACCACAGCATCTCATTAAAATAATATTCTACTATTTGAAAGGTATGTTATGATAGGAGAGAACGATATAATGTACATTAGAACAGACATATGCTATAAACCATTTATAGATTATTATGGACTTTGATATATTATGAAAGACAAATACTAAGTAGAATATATATGCTGCTTCAAATCTGACGTTATGGTATTGTCGTATATGGACATCTTTCGTGTTTTACTGTCATTAGAGAGATCTTTTAATAGATTAAGATTATTACTTGGAAATATAGTCGATAGCAAAATATGTTATCTACACTTATAATACACTTTTAATTAATCGGTTTCTGTATATATGACATATATGAGAAAAATGTTTGCTAGGTGCCTCTACTATCGCAATAGAACCCAAAACTATAGGTTATAATTTGTTTGTTTGTCAATGCGTTTGTGCGCGCTTATCTCAGAAACGACTTAATCGACTTTGTTATGGTTTTCACTAATGATTTGCAGCGAGCATCAGTTAATATTTAACGTTCCATTAAAATTTATTCAATTTTTATCTTTCAATTTAAATTCACAGAACGAGTAAAACATAGACCGAAAACTTGCAGGTGCTATTTCTAAGCTCAATGCGTAGTTTTTCTGAAGCGAAGCGCGAGCGGTTTTCACCTAGTAAATTATCAATACAGGAGTATCATATAAGGAATAATGTTGATAAAATTTTTACAAGATATCCTTTTGCAAGACGGAAAGTAAATAAATGACTGTGGCAGAAATTTTCGTGTGCTCACTCGTTGTCTCATAGCAGCGTGAAATGTCAAACTCTTCAAGACGTTAATGGCTCTGCTCGTTAATCTATTCCAGCTGTTTGAAACTTTGGTAAATCTTGGAAATATACTACTGATTAATAACATACCAGTGTTTCGTATAATATATATATAATACAACACAATACAGGCAACTCAATTTCAGTTTTATATTAATATAATATAATAATTGTCACGTTCGAATACATAAGTAAAGGTATATAACTGCTTACTTACGTCATTGTTTAGCCGGATTCGCCAAATTAGTTTCAGACCTGTCCGAGGTCCATTCTCAAGAGCCAACCACCCCGAGAAAAAAATAAACTAGGCGAAAAACAATTCAATTTACTAACCGAATAACAGTTTATGAACTTATCGGAAGATATTCATTGTTAAACTTAATTGAAATATGGTAACACTTTTGTGTATTTGGTAAATTGTACTGAAATCATTTTGTATAATATACTTTACAATTTGAATTTTAATTGTCTATCAAAACTTATCACTACGTATTTTTATAAGTTACAGATGTAAAAAGTATTCCTGTAGTACCTGTATGGCAATGTTCCTCGTAACTTCGGAACAATAGAGGTGCGTGTAAAATTTGAAACAAGATCCTTCACGAAGGAGTTTGAATTTGAAACTTCAGACTCTTGTCATCATACATAGAAAAAAACTGCTATTATCAAAAACACGATACAAAATTTATAAAGTCGGCCGTATTGATGAGACCTAGCATACTGACCCCCCGTCCCATGCTAGCAGAACAGGGTGTTTTAAGTGGCGACAGAAATCGGCCTGCTTGGTGGTAAGGCTTCGCGTAATATTATATTATATCAATAATATTAAGTCAATAATAACAATAATATTGTTACTGATATTATTATCTTCCCGTGAAGCTTGCCTGGCTAGCTACCACCCTTCTGCTTGAGTCAGCCGCCAAACGATGCATGTCAATGATATGAACATAATTATAATTAGTAAATTAAAGCTACAAAATAAATACAATATAAATATAACATTGTTATAATGATAGTATTCAAAGATATTTATCTAAATAAAACACCGGGACCACCCACAGTACCACTAACTTGCGGTAGGTATGGGTTGTCAATCAGGTATTTGTTACTCACGTTAGGGATTTGTTGAACGATGGCGTAGTTTGATGTTCGAAAAGTGTTTGTAAAAAGCAACTTCGAATAAATTTTATTTCATTAATTCATTCACTCACAGTCAGGTTTTGCGATGAAAAATAGTAGGTTCAGTGAAGTGGATACAACTCTACAAATACTTACAGGAAACTATTACTCAGTATTGGCAATGGCAGTGGAATACCTAAGGAGTAAGTATCCACTTACTTACTTACTGATTGATGCTATCATATCTGGCGTCAGCCAGATATGATGATAATAGTGATGGACATGCTGTAAGGGCAAAAAATATCCGTCTTCAACGTTGAAAGGTTTTTAGCTCAAAGTATAACAGGATATGTTTAAAAGATAACATCGCTTTGAGAAGATCCACTCATTACAGATGCTAACATAAAGATACGAGTATATGTACAAAAAAGTAAAGATTTTCCATGGAAAATTACATATTTTATAATTGGCATACATAACGTGATATCCTGTTCATAACGGGGTTCTCATAAATATTATTTACGCTTAAGCAATGGATATAATTTAATTAGTTTTAGTAGTACAAACGAAAACAAAACTAATAACCAGATCTGTTTAAATTTTCTTGTATTTAATACGTCTGGTAATGTTAGTCAAACCACTACTGGTTGAAGGTTTGAAGGTTGATTCTGACGCAGCTATTTCTCTGCCACACAATTTTTCAATATTCGTGCTTTTTAAAAACTCATAATTTTATTTAAAATAAATTAATATAACGTTAAATGTAACAAGACATAATTATTAAAGAATAAGAAGGAATTCAGTTGATTTCGCTATAGAATTGTTATTTGTTATTACTAACAATTATAAATATAAAAATAATTAATATCGCAATCCATGTTATAGTTTTGATACTTGTTAACGGTATATATACATAACTTATGTATGAAGTTACGTATACCAACTCGAAAGCCATATTAAATTTGATAATAACAACATTGAATAGTCAATATTAGGAATAGTTAATATAGGCACTACAGCAAAATACATATTTACACATATATCATAATTAATTACTTAATTACCGTTCAATGTTACAAACATCAAATATATGTCCAAACTACTTCTTAAATGAGAGTTTAAATAACAGTTTTTATGCACGGAATATTAATGACAACGACCAAAATAAACCCACGATGTGCTTGTGACGTCACGTTGAACACAGAGTAGGTACTATCGACTGACATTGACATTTCAACTAGAACATCAAGGTGCTCACCCATCAATCTGTAAATGTCGAGTATGATGGTTGAGCTTTTAAATTAAAGACATTCTTGTATCGTTATTTCGAGACATTATTATACATTGTTTATTGATTGTTAGTGTAATTTAAATATAACATATATTTAATTACACACACATATATATGTATAAATGACGTATCTGCATGGGTACAAAGGTATTCTCTAATCGGCTAAGTGAGAGGACGCCCTATTAGCACTTGTATAATAATATATTATACTGTATAATACAATGATATTACAACCGGGAAACAGCGCGCTCGGTTCTCTTGAATTAAAATGCAGTATAAATACGTTTTAATCGCGTGTATTAGTATTTTTATCTGTGTAAATGCCAGAAGATTCGAAACACGGTGCAAGTTAGTTCGTGAGTTGAATAGAGTTGGAATACCGAATGATTTATTTCTCGGATCATGTGAGTTGTTCATTATATCTATTAAATTTATAACATAATGTGTGTTGTGATAGTGTTAAGTGTATCTATACGACTTAAATGTGATTTTCCGCACGACTATTTATCTTGTTCTTATTGTTACTAGTTATGGATTTTAATTGGTTCTTTTATTTAATAAAACTGGCCGAGTTAGATAGAGTCTTATATGTCAATATGTGAATAATTGTTCGTATAAATCGTAATACAAATTTATTTGAAAATCTTCATTTAAATGATTGAGAACTAAGGCATCGAGCAGGAGTCGCAGGGTAGTGGTTTGAATTTTGACCCCTCATACGAAATCTCGAGATCGAATCCTGCACGTAACTTTGATTTTAAAATTATGTGCGTTTAAACTAATTATTACTTGCTTCGGTGCAGAGCGACATAGTCGGGAAACATGCATGCAACCTGAGAGTTATCCATAATATTCTCAGTGGAGTATGAATTTTGCAAATTCTCACTTGGCCAGCGTGAGCTACAGCCTTCAGGTTTAACGTTGTGAGAGGAGATTGAAAGAGAAACATGGAAGCTGTAGGCTGTTATGACGGAATCTTTCAGGTATAGTCACTATATACATGGACATGATATTTAATATTTAGTATGTACATTATTTTGAAATTTTAGAGGTACGTACGGGACTCGGACAAAGGTACGGAATTTCAATCAACTACGCTATCACTGAGATATTCAAAACTAACTATCATTAAAATATAACTTATTTCCAGAAACATAATGCAGATGTTCACAGAAAATGTTCATTATTTTCGTATTTATTCGAATGAATAAACTTTTGCGAATCCCAGTTTTTGCGATATTGTTTTGCCATTGTCGCTATTGTTTCTCTATTGTTCTGCAGCGTGGTTTTGTGAAATCTGTTTACACATGCTATCCAAATAACCGTGATGAATGTTTAAAATGTAATAAAAAATAAATCTCACAACATCAAAATAGAAAAATATTTTTTTGAGTAGTTACACAATTACGCGATTCATGATTGATTAGAGCGCTTTTAGAATCAATTTAGAATAAAAAAAACTGTACAAGCCCTGCACAAAAATTTTGTTATGGCTATTTTTTCGACGGTAAGCCAAAGTTTGAAAAATAAACACCGGCGGTTAATTTGAAATTTGAAAGCTGTGTGGAAGACTTGTACTTTTTAACCGACTCTGAAAAAGAAGTTTACATGTTCGTGTATATTGTATTTTGTTATGTGTGTGTTTATGAACCGTTTTTTGATAATTCAAAGCCAAATAGATAGTTGGTAGATACGCTAGGTTCACTACAGCCATGTCGCAGTATTTTATTTGTATTTCGTTATTAATAAAAGTGTTGAATCGCTAAGTTTCGTTTCGATTCTGGCTTGGCACCGGGTTCAAACATTCCGGTAGATAGGGTATATAATTATGTTTTATTTAAATTAATACGTCCAAGTTTTCACAAGAATTATCAAATTGGATTATATTATATAAACACAATATGAATTGTTGTGTAGTTTTTTGTCTTGGGTCCCTCCACGCAACTGAGTAGATCTAGAGTGGTGGTCAAGTGTTGGAGGATTTCAGTTTTTCGAATGCCATCGAATTAGCTTAACAATTAGGCGAAAGCGCTCTGGAAATATTGCCGTAAACTTCGACCTATTAAACAATCGACAGTGCCGAACGTTCTTAAATCTATGGATCATTTACATAATTGTTGTAGGGGCTTTACATGCTCATAATGTATGTGAAGTATGCATTTTTATATCAATAGCAGAAACATCAGTTGATAAGCTCCTCGATGGAAAGTTGCCACCGAAACCAATAGACGTTGATATCATCAAATACATATATCCTTACGCGAAGCCGGTCAAGAAGAAGGCAGAATCTTTTAGAGCTTTCTTAAATTCCTTAAGGCTATATAAATATTTTACAGTTAATCCAGAACAGGGTCGGTAGCTAACTAGATAGAATAACAACTTTTCTACTATTCACACGTATCCTCCATTGTGTACTGAGTGGTAGAGAGCCCAGCTGTCTCTAATAGAAAATATCGCCTGCGTGTGTGATGAAAAGGAACACCGCCTCACCAATACTCTCCTTGCACAATTAAACACTTATTGATATTATTACTCTTATCACATATTAACTTATTACCGGTACACAGTAGCATGTCCGGGGACAATTGTTCTGGCCCAATGTTCAACAAGAACAGACTGTCAACACATTAGTACTTTTAATATCGATTCCGTTGACTTAGGCGCCGCCTTGATTGACATGTTATTTTAGTCATACTAGGTACCTCTATACGTACAGTTTACAGTACAGTATTGAGTTAATTTATAAATCGTGACACGTGCCTCGGCAGTTCAGAAGGATGCCACGCTCAAGAGACGTTGGCTAAAACTCAACAATGGATGGAAGCCATGCACTGGCGTATTTAACGGACTACTGCTATTAATTTCTCTCATTGTGAGACACTTCAGTCGAGTTAACCAATGAATGAAATTAATAAAAATGATGAAAATAATTTATTCAGCAACCGACACTACAATAAAATCGATGCCACTAGCTCCCGCACTAGGATTCCCTGTGTTGTGGGAAGCTAGATTTATCATACATGTTGATCTCAATACTAAGAAAACTAAAGCAGAGTTACAAAACCCATGTGTATGCAATAGTTATGGAATGTGTTAATAAAAAAAAAAAAAATGGAAATGTGGAATGTGGAAAAATTCCGGAAAAAATAGAATTACTATATTCAAATTCAAATTCAAATTCAAAATCATTTAATCATATAGGTATTCTGTAAATACACTTATGCACGTCATTTTTGCTTCTACTATTGTTTCGGAAAGGTGCTTTAACATCGAGCAGAAGAAACGGCGAAAGAAACTCCTCAGCACATCTTTTAAACAACATAGTAATAACAAAAGTTTATACCTGTGCGGAACCGGTTTCGACACTATTATTTCCAGCCGACCTTGTCATTATTATATTCATCAATAGTATCCAAAAAAACTGGCTGCCGATATTGCTAAAATTTGTGATATGATTTATTCCGTATGCGCCTGAACATTGTTTTTGCCGCTTCAAAGTGAGGATCATTCATATGCGAATAAGGAATATTGCACACAAAAGACATAGGCGATCGATACGAAGAATTTTCGTTTGTAAATTGTGATAACAAGTTATATAATAAATGCTCACACACTCACATATTTACTGTCACGCGTCGAATAAAGATAATTTGCGAAAAATATTTTTAAAAACCTACATACAAATAATAATTTTGCATTTCAGAAATTTCAACTTTAATTTACATAATGAAAAC